>QFFB01008504.1:0-14777 GCA_003316465.1 Ramaria cf. rubripermanens
ATAATAGCAAGGAGATTGTTACCCATATCTAATAAGACCTAGCATGGATTTCAGTTATACTCTCTGTAAGAGCCTAACTAACTACACACCTTGTTGAATTAGTAGATAAGTAAGTGACTGACTGTGCCCAACTTTAAGCCCTTTTTGAAGTCTGAGGATTTCAACTGTGTGTTGAAGAGTCACTCCAACAACTATAGTATCAAACAGTAGTGTTATGGCACCAGAAACAGTTGCCACTTGATTGAGAGAGTCAGAGACAGCATAAGATAGGGAGTGGAATGTCTCTCACACCTGGAGGACTGAGTCAGTATAGTTTTGTAAGATAGCCCCTAGAGCACACATACAAAGTAACTGTCTTATTTTGGGAGGTAGTAAGATTGCAATTTTCAAGGATGGCCTGAACCTGCATGACAACATTAATACCTTCCACTTTACAAGTTTTAAACAAGACAGGCCTACCACATAGATTAGAATACTACTAAGAAGAAGTAGCCCAAGTACTGCAAAGACCAGTTTACTATGCTTAGAGATAGCATATGATCTTGCCATTAGGAGTCCTAGATAACCTCATTGTATTAGGTCTATTTGCTTAGGGAATGTATGAAGTCCCCACCTTGTACCCCTATAAGAGACAAGATGGCCACAGCACCTATCAGGTGATCCAGGACACTACAGGCCCTTATTTGACATGAGTCTTCATATTTTTCTATAAGATGGAACACCATACTGGATATGCCTGTGTGAGTACATGACCCAGCAAGTCATGAACTCACTCACCTGGAGTGACCCAATAAGGAATCCACTATAGATGCTAAGGAGAATGAACACTAGTGCTGAATAGCGAGCTAAAATGTAGAGTATGGAGCCTAGTTTGCGTTTCTTGCACCAAACGTGGCTGATCTCGCCGGGCAGAGTGATGAGAGTGTCAAAGATGAGTAGCGCTACCATATTGTCAACGACATGAAAGGCACTACATAGACGGTGTCGTGTACACTTACCGCAAGCAGCGAAGATAACATAGGTAAATGCCACGCTGATCTGGGTGGTGAGGGTGAGCTGCTTGCGCGAAGGATTACTACTTACGCATCTGATTGAGCTTGGATGAAAGCTGCCACATCTTTTTGTGATGACATGAAGGGCGAAATGCTATGTAGAGTAATAGATGATTTACGGGAATGTAGTGAGCTGTTGTAAGAGTAGCCTGTCACACAAGCCGTATTTATACTCAACTGACTACAGTCAATTCATGATATCATCAATCAGCATCAATAACTGCTGTGCGACAAGCGTGATGGAACACATAGCAGGATCATGTCGTGTCCAATGGCACAAGCATCAGCCATGGTTAACGGCCCGAATGAGCAACTGAAATGACACTTTATTGACGTAGTTTAAGGTCAAAGGGGGCATTCCGACTAGCGACCAGTGGGTTTTCAAGACAGCGAATTCTATACTGGAATTTTCTATACGAACCATATACGGGCTCAAGAAGAACTCGGGGGCGACGGAGAAATTGAACCCCCATCCGAAAACCTGCCAATGATGGATCGTGAGAAATACGACTATCATCTAGCGAAGAAGCGAATCCTCGTGGTCATTCACTGCGGCATGCCATAAATTGATGATAATATTCGGTGGCAAGGCGCCACCTACGCGAGACCGCGCCAGGTAAGAAGAGGCCGATTTGCACGTACCGTTCCAAAGAATGATATGGGATTAAGGGGGGAATCAGTTAGTATGATGTCCCGGTCCCCAAGTAGACATGGCCGCGCCGCTGAGGAATGTAGATCTGAAACGGATCCTGTGCATGTGGACATAACATGACAGAATACCGACCACGAGCGGAGTAGGATTTACAGTTTCATCAATGGTGCCGCAGGGTCCATGCAGGGCCTACATCCCCCGAAGGAAAGATTATACTAGCTCGAGAACTCCCATGTCAGCTGATTGTGGATATGAAGATTTCCAGAGTGATCCTTGACCGAAGGAAGTCTTCGACACTCAGAGTGAATTTTCATCCAGATGCCATAAGTCGCAGTGAGTTAAGACGGGAGGGCGAGGCGGTACTACACCCTGAGACCGGTGCGGATGGTAGCTGATGGCGCCGCAAGTTGAACGTAAAAGATATGAGAGACGGGCGGGTTTAGATGTGTCACAATCGGTCACGATGATGACACGTCATTGCACCACGATCGGCTCTGTTTTCTGCTTACCGCCGATGTGCCGCGGTGGCGATGAGTCTAGCTTAGCGCCGACACTGTCACCCAACCTACCGCCGCATCAGGCCGGAGGGATTTCAGCACGGCCCGCGTGAAGCGCCGCAATCGCCGGCGACCCACGACGCGCCACGTGCCCTGTACTGTTCCACGTGCTACTTACGCTCGCCGCTGGACAGCACCAGACACTGTTGAACCGTCTGCAGCATCGTGGCATCAGCCCAGTACGCCCACGGCCACACCCACCACCATGTGCCCACGCATGCCCACCCTCTCGTGTCACTGACCACGACGCTCCCGTTGACCTTCATCCTCACATCCTCATCTAGATTCACGTCCACTCGTAGGCCTCCCCTTCTTGCCCGTTCTGTTATACTCAAGCATATCTCGAATGGGAATTCAAACTATCGCAACGCATGATAAGCTCATTGTGTAACCTCATAGCTACCTGATGGGATAAACAAACCGGACCATACTTCAAGCCTAAGGTCTGCGTAATCTAAGCCGGGGCCCTCCAGTTCGTGGTTTTCTTATCAACCATTCCGGGGATGAAGCTATCCGAAAAGTCTTAGACAGATTCTCAGACGAGATTTCAGACGATACAGTGAGATTGAATATGACCGGACATGACCCCATGGACAAGGAATCAGTAGGAATACGACGGTCATCAGCCACGGCTTGCGATCACGTCGCCGCTCACTGCGAGTGCCATCAGCGATGAGCTTGTTCAGGCAGAGGCAAGGCGACCTCTCATGATGCCATTGGCTATAATAGCAACATGAGATTACTCCAGGTTCAGCGAGTTCAGGATGAGGTGTTGTCAATACGAAAACAAGAGAGAGATAGACCTACTGGTTCCAAGAGTGGGACGGGATTCACTAGGAGAGTTGACTGGTGTGATGTCGCGAAGTGAACATGTCGACGGTCAAAAAGGGGATCGAGTCGCAGCTGGGCGAAGGAATAGCATGCCATGGCAAGTGTAATCTGGCACAACGCTGATGATTAATGATGCCAGTTACAGCATCATCTATTGCCAGAGAATTTCCATACGACGAGTGCCTACCTGTTCGAGTAAGCAACTAAGATCACCGTCCAGCGATATATTCCATGTAAGAGATACCAGCGTTTCCATGTCAGCGGATTGCGACAGAAATTTCTTGAACGAATTTTAGCTGGGGAATGAGCAATAGCTAGTGGTGCGTTTTGATCAACCTGACTCAACTAACCACGGTGATCTTATCGATGAAGATCGTTATTAATATTGGATGTAGGTCAGTTTTACCCATAGCTGCGCCTCGCGCTGTGCCATTGAGACTAGTCGGTGGATCTCGTTGCATGCCATATGGGCAACACGAACGGTGTTTTTGGCTGCTTGACATGATATCTAAGCTTCGTCCCGGGAATTTCCACTGAGATGGATACTCAAGAGATAGTGTTTGCCTCCGACTGCATCTGCGATATGTGATATGTGATCTCGGATGCTTACTCAGGCAGGTATGTATCCTTTACAGTGACACTTTGGGGCACCAATAGATAATACTATACAGCATGCATGGCTCGTGGTCAGTGTTATGGTGTCTCATGCTCGGTATGCCCACGGTGGGTCTCTGATTCGTCTTGCTCGGCGTCTACGTGTGTACTTCGGGACAGGGAAATCATGATCGTCCCCCAACCCGCACCGTTCTTGGGATCGAGACGTTTCCATCGGCCTCTGCTTGTTGACAATGCATTACGCCACAGGAGCTTTACCTAGCGCGTTCTCGTCTCGGCGGCGCTCTCGCCATGGTCAGTGTGAACGTTCAACCTGACTCACGGGCTACAGTAAACTTATCGATGAAGATCATTATTAACATTTGGATGCGCGCCACGTTTATGCATAGCTGCTCCTCACCCTGTGTCATTCATAATGATCAGTGGATCTCGTTGCGTGCGGCATTAGTAACACGAATGCTCTCAGTTCGGCGTCTTTGGCCGCCTGGCGTGAGGCACCGTCAATGGGGCTCCCAAGTTTGGTCAGCTTGCATCCAAACTCAGCCCTGATTACCTGGCATGACCACTAGATAGTGTATGTATCCCAGTCAACACATCCCATCCTATCCATCTGTCGCCACTACTATCATTGGTCTCCACACAACCTCGACAACCCACTTGCAGTGGATTATCAATCATACTGAAAATGGTCCTCCAAGATGGGTGCCCTGCCATTGTAATTTACATGCTTCCAACCCTGCCTAAGCATCCTTATAGCTACCTGGCGGTGACAGTGAATGAGGTAGAATACAAATTCCACCGTTGACATCTTGAGGACTATCATCAGACTGTTCTCTGGTGAGACTTCATGGAGCTGACCCAGTTTATCCTCACCTAACATTTAGCCACCTTAGGTAATATTCCCCTGCTGCATGTGGACTCAGCCTCTGTATATATTATACAGAGTATTGATACCACACCAAAACTAGTAGAAATAGAAGGGGCTGCTTATAGATTAAAAAAATTGGGTGAAAGATAGCTCTCTCAGGGAGCCATGAATTAGATAAATGTGATTGACTTGTCATATGTATATATGATTTTGTTAACTTAATGGTCTGTAGTTTAGTGGCTTGGCCTTGATATCCTTTACTGTCACACTCATGTGGAATTCCTATGACTTATCACCTGTGGTAATGCTGGTTACCACAACACTGGTGCTCCATGATATTCTGCCAGTATTCTGTTGGGTGTAGATGACAGTAAGGCAAAGAAGTCTCTTAAGATGTGAAAAGTCTCAGAAATACTACATTCATAACTACAAGTTGAATCAGAGATAGAACAAGTACATGTAATCTAGATGAGTCATCAGTTGAGCAACAGTTATTTCAACATACCCCCTCCCCCCCAAAGTGAAAAAAGATGGCACAGAGACAAGAAAATAGACCATTTTTGAGAAGAAATAAGAACATATCAATTCATACCTATTTTCTCTATCAGATAACCATGTTGTGGCAAAGGGAGTGCCTTTGTCAAGATATCTGCCAGATTTACATCAGATTCCACATAAGTGATCCCCAAATCATTGAGGCTGATGAGTTCATGTGGCCAATGACACTCAACATGCAGATGCTTGGTTTGAGCATGATGCATGGTATTGTGAATGCTTGAGATTGATTGCAGATTGTTGCAGTGTATATGTGCTGGACTGTTACAGGGAAAGCCTAGTTCTTGGAGTAGATGACACACCAAAGAACATGCTTGGTGCCAGGTGTGAGAGCCATAGATTCAGGCTCTGTAGTAGATAGCATGATCCAGGTCTGCTTTTGGATAACCAAGTGATGATGCCACCAGCATACAGACAAAAATAGCCACCAATTGACTATGAATTGGTGAGATTTGAAAAGTTAGCATTGGTATAAACTTCAAGCTGTGGGGGATATGGAAATTGGCTAAGGATAATGCTGAGGTCCCTTGTGCCTTTGAGACAATGAATAATGCACTTAACCACTGTCCAGTGAGCAACCATATAGTCATGCATATGTTGGCTCAGTTGTTGGACTGTGAATGTGATGTTGGGCTGAGATCCCAAGGCAGTGTACATGAGTGAGCCAATAGCTTGTGTATAAGGGATATCTGGTACATTGTCCAGCTTTGGAGCATTGCACTAAGGACTTAATGTCCTTGGCAGCAGGCATATTTTGTCGTAAATCGTAATGTTAAGGACCTTTTTCTATTTTTTTCTTCTTTTATTTCTATGGACAATCTAGTTAGAATTTCATCTTCGTTCTATCCATCTCCTTCCATCCGGACTCTTCTCACGGACATCATCACTTTATCTTGAGCATTCTATTCACTTTTCTCTTCTTCGTTCATCTATCCGAGACGCTTTCATGCATAACACCGAGCCGACAAAATCAA
Organism: Ramaria cf. rubripermanens; assembly: GCA_003316465.1. Taxonomy (NCBI): domain Eukaryota; kingdom Fungi; phylum Basidiomycota; class Agaricomycetes; order Gomphales; family Gomphaceae; genus Ramaria; species Ramaria cf. rubripermanens. Next base: position 6,105 of record QFFB01008504.1, read on the forward strand.
CGCCGGACACGAGTCGAGGCATGCAGCGACACATACTTCCCATTCGAGATGCATATGTGCGTAGTGAATCGAGTCGAGGCACCTTAGGTGCAGCAACTTAGCATTTACACTGATCAGTCCTTCATTCTATTTCTGAATCCATGTACGCAGCGGATTCAGACCATTCCTTTACCTTAGAAGCCAGGGGCTCAGATATCATATGTTTTATTTTCATTCTCCTATTACTCCTATTTTACTCCTTAGTATATTAGTAGGAGACATACACTTTAACAATACGACGATCTTCTTCTTTTACGCCCATCTTACTTTTGAGTTTTACTGAGTCTTCGAGTTTATCTTACCACAATTTCCGGCTTCGAGTTCTAAGCCTGTGTTATCCTATTGACTTTTATTACCTTCCAGCCCCTCTTCCCTATCACAATAACATAACCGACATATCGACCTCACTTTGTTTTACAGGTAAAAGAATAAAATATTTGTGGCTGGTGCTTTGATGAGATTGAATCAATGGACAATGACATCAATTTAATGACCTCAGGATAATTCAATGGTACCAGCATCACAGTCTCTCTCAACCCTGATGTCAAGGATCTTTTGCATTTTGCCAAGGTCCTGCATTATAAAATTAGAATGCAATAGAAATTTAACACATGGCATGAGGTCCTTCATGCTCATGAAGAGACCTAGATCATCAACATAGATGGTGATAATGGCAATAGTATTATCATATTTCTTGAAGAAGATGCAATTGTCAGCATGGCTGCACAAAAATCTGTCATTCAGTAGTACCATAGATAGTCAACTGTACCAGGCATGGCCTGACTGCTTCATCCCATAAATGGCCCAATGCAGTTTCAATACCCATCCCAATCCATTGTCAAACCCTTCAGGCTGGCACATATAAATCTCTTCATCCAAGATGTAATTTATATATATGCCCTTGATGTCCATCATCTACATGTGCAGCAGTGTCCTCCACATGTTTGGGGAATGGATCAATGTGCTGCTTGCCTTCAATGCAGGCAACACACTGCATTACTGGAGGCTTGGTATCCACCTCCATTCTGGTGACTAGGCCACAGGACTTCATTAATTTTATGGCACCCACATTGATATGACCAAGGATTCAGTGCCATGTATCCCAGGACTTCAGCTTGGCAAACACCATAAAATCTGTTTGAATGGCAGGACAGATACAGGCATGTATGAGGCAAATGCACCCAGTCCTTCAGCCCTCAGCAAACACAGTCCCTGAATAAGACTTGATCTTCACACTGTCATTTGTGAAGAGGGCCATGTATCCCTGATCTGTAAGCTGCCCAATGCTCAAGATATTATTCAGAGCATCAGGGGGTATGCTTAACATCAGTGAGTTTTGCCATGAAAGTATGATCACCAGCACAGAACTCCATTTGGATGGTGCCACACCCATGTGTATGCAGGGTCATACAAGGGGTAATGCCTTTGATCTTGGATGGTTCTGGAGTAAAATCAATGATGTGGTCTCAATGATGTGTAATGTGTGTTGTAGGTCCAGTGTCTGCAAGCCAATCAGATGTAGATACATTTGCACGATATGCAAGCTCCTCAATGATGCTTGAATATTCCATAGGTGTAGGACATTCAGTAGCAATAAAGACAAAATCAGAGTCACTTGCATTGTTTTTATTTTCTGTAGGCCTGTTTAGCAGTGTCCTTCCCACCATCCTTAGACCTATTTCCCTTCCACAATTTTGGGAATTGACCCTCTTTCCCACCTCCCTTGGCCCATCAATCTTTGACCCAGTGGCCTTTCTTCCCACAGCTTGAACATTTGCCTTTTGTGGCACTATCCCACCCTCTTCCACACCTTTCCTGTGTCCTCAGGGCTGTTTCATTTCTGGAATTAATTTTTCAGATATGGGTTTCTTCAAGAACACATGAAATTAACAAGTCAGATGAGAGAGCCATCAAGTCAGCATTGATGGCCATAAGGAACATGGACCACAAGGCTGGGAGCAAGGTGAGTAATGTATTGCAGAAATCATAATTGCTAATTAATTAACCAAGTGCATGGAGCTGCCTCTGCAGGCTTCATAACTTGCAGATATGCTCTTCTATATTAGCACCTTCCTTGGTGAAGGTGCAGAAGAACTCTCAATGGACATTGATTATACCCATCAGCCCTTTTGCTTCAAATATAGTAAGCAGGGCTAGCCACACACCTTGTGCCATAGAAGTGCCTTATGTATAGACTAGGTAGTCATCACTGATCCAAAGACCAATAGCTGCATATGTTTGCTTGTCCTTTTTTGTCAAATATGCTATCACCTGTCTCTCAAGGTCAGTGACTTTATCTGGATCAGCCAGCACTGGCTTCACCGCTTGCCCTGAAGTGTGGTCCCACAGATCTTGTTCCAGCAAGATCTATTGTATTTTTTCTTTCCATGCAGTGTAACTATCTCTAGTGAGTAGGTTGATCCAATATATCAAGCTTGGCTGGGTGAGTACAGTAGACATTGTTAACAATTGTTGCTAGATTGTTTTATTCTCTCTTTTTTTGATTAGGTTAGAGTGCAGGGCCCATAACCTGTTGGGCCTAGATGATAGTAAGGTAAAGAGAAGTCTCTTAAGACATGAAAAGTCTCTGAAAAACTACATCTGTAACTACAAGTTGAATCAGAGATAGAATGAGTACATGTAATCTAGATGAGTCATCAGTTGAGTGACAGTTATTTCAACATACAACATATTCTACCCCTATATCCATTATGTATAAGTAGCTAGGCCCATAGTTACAATAAACTATTGGTAAAAAGCCCTTTCACTCACATAGGTTGAGCCCAATGTGTGAGTTAATAGTTGTCCTCACAGTTTTGTTTCTTGTGCATTGCATAGCATTCCCATCTCTCTTCCTGTACCTTACAACAGTTTCAAGGGCTCCTAACAAAGGAGTATTAGATTCATGAGAATGGAATTAGATAAGGACAAAGCCTCTTGATAGACACTGCAACAGACACTGCAACAGTGGGTGAGACATATAACTCATGACATAATTTATTGCCTGGTCAGCCCTGTCAATGACATACCACAGACTCACAAGGCAAGATAAATTAGTAGGGAAATTATAGGAAACAGAGAGTGAGTGTATGTCTGGTAGCTGTGGGCATATACATGTCTATGCAAAGCTGCATGGGTGCCAATGGAGACAGCATACACTGCTACCATCCTTTTCTCTATGTACCTGTATTAGTTTCCTGAGGGGGACAGCTGGTTTGAGAAAATAGTACATGGAAAACATATTTGACATGGGGGTAGCAACATGGGAGTTATAATGCACCCCAAAAACACAGAAGATAGAATGCTCATACATTCATTCCTCAAGAACTTGTTTGGATTCCAACTCATTCACCATTAGTGTCACATCCCTGCATTCTGCACTTCCAGTTCCACCTTCTACACCTCTCTTCTGGAACAATTACTTCCTTATTCAGCTCTCCATTCCCCCTCAGCCCTTTCATTAGCAATGGTGCCTTGTTCCCTGAGGAATGCCTGTGTCTCTTACTGTGGATGATGGGTACTTATTAGATATTACACTTGTGTCCCTCTTCTCTACATTATGTTCCCAAATACATTTCCACTCCACATCACATGCCTCTTCTGTTCCAACTCTGAACTCATTGCTCCTACCTAGTTATATGTACCCTCTAGGATATAAGGTCATGTATTCATACTAGTTTCTTTAGTTCAAATATTGATTACACTTACATGTTAACCTCTGTCCATTGTGTTCTTAGTACACTTCCATCTCTTCCATTAGTTCCATTAGTTCCACACTTCTGCATGTACTGTGGAACCATCACTCCATTACCTACTTGTTACTTTGTTCTAAAATCCTTGGGACCCAGTGATTGTTTGAGAAATGTAGCACATAAGCTGAAGCTGACATCCCTTCCAATCTGTCTTCTGTCTTCTGGTTTACACAATTGTAACAATTGGGTTCAGTGGCTTTAGCATAAAATTCAAGGGTGGGGTCTGGGAGTGTGTTAAGAATGAAGTCTTGACATGGATAAGTAAGAACCCCAGTGGGGGAAGCTCAGAATGAGCTTGGATCAAGGTATAGTAAGGGTGTGAATCTAGCTTATGTACCCAACCCTAAACTTCAGAGCAAGGTTTCAGATAAGAAAAGCATAATAGAATAGGAGGTGGACTTAATAGAAGCTAACTAAGTGGATCAAGAGAGTCTAGGTTAATTTCTGAGCTGAGGAATAAGATATGGAAGCAAGACTTTACATGGAATAACAAGAGTCAAAATTGAACATAAACTAACTGGAGGATTGGAATAAAGTTCAGGGACTAATAATATGAAAGGCTCAGGGAGAATAGATGAAGTAACAAATGTCAGGTTTGGGAATACTTCAGGTGGCAACTTGGAACAAGGTTGGGTTTAGAGTATGGATTCAGGTATTATGACTGCTGTTTTCCTCATATCTAGTTCAGTGAATTATGTCAATCAGGCCGGCGGGTTTCCATCACACTGATGTCATCAAGGTTTCTGCAGTCTACCTCACTTCTATTTGCTGGTCACCAAACATATTCTTCACTATTATGCCACGATACTTCATCCTCATTTTGTATCATTTGCATCTCCAGTGTAGCATGCAGGGTGACCAGATGTGAGTGGAAGTCCAGTCTAGCCGATGGTTTTCACTCATAGGTCCCATCAGCTGCCTTACCCCATGAAGCCTCTCTCCATCTGTCCCTTCCTGCATTTGCTTTTTACTATAAAGTACTTAGATTCCACCTGTACAGTTCTCTAGTTCGATTATCATACGTCTACCTCATTATTTGAGTCCTCACTAGTAGAACAAACCTTAGTACAATGACCTACTCCCTCATCAGTAGTTGTGCCTCCTGGTGAGCTTGAACCTTTGATCATATTTGCTATGCCCCTTTGGGGGGCATCGCTGAGACCACTATTCGCAGCACTTCAAAGGAGTATTCAGATCAGCGAAAGGAACACCTGAACTGGGGTGACCTTTCCTTGAGGACGTGTGTGATTCATCGTGTACTACTCTTGGGTTATTTGCTACGACTGTAGGCCTATGTCAGAATTACACTGACGTTTTGTCTTTGCCCTAAATTCCAATCTTGACATCAGGGAGGTATGATAGCCTGACATGGAGACTAGGATATTCACAATGGAACAGGATCTGACAGTGTGGTGGGAAGTAATTATGGGAGGGGATAAGAGGAGAGATTCAACTGACTTGAGGATTTTGGATTTTCAACCCATCCCAGTAAGGTACTTACTAGTTACAAACACCCCTGTCAATCTATTTAGTGTGTACAGGTATTCTTAACCTAGTACTCCTTGCATCAAGCACTCTTGTGTGACCATAAGCCTCAAGCTAGCTACATGTGCACCTCCTTGTGCTGGACTGTCACATTATATTTGATCAGAGACAAGGACATAATATTGAAATAACTGATTGCTCAACCAATTGGTGATCTAGATTACATATACTGCTTCATTCTCTGAGTCTCTGATTCAACTCATAGTTATATGAATGTATTTTTCTGAGACTTTTCATCTCAATAACAAGTTCTTTCACTCTAACCCATCATACACATCCAACAGGTTATGAGCCACTATAGCAGTCTGTTTGCAAAAAATGCAGCACATGCACCCTCACAGCTCCACACTGTCAGGGGATGTCCCATTTTCCACTTCCAGACTTCCAGACTTCTGGTGTTCTGCAGTTCCACAGTTCCACACTCCACTTTTAGAACTGCCTCAGAAGTGAAACAGCTCAGGTACAAACATTCAGGGTTCAGTTAGTGGTCAACAGAGTGCAGGTTTGGTAGGTACCAAGTAATGGCCCTGAGCATAGTCAGGCATAGTATAATATAGGCTTACTGACAGCAGGGGACCTTATACTTTTCTCTTTGGTTTTCCCTCTGTCAGGTAAGATCCCCTTTCATTGTATGTCTCATTGATTTATGTATTCCTTTGATTTTCCCCTCTGTCAGGTGAGATCCCCTTTCATTTTACATCTCATTGATTTATGTATTACTTTGGTTTTCCCCTCTGTAAGCTTGCATGATTGTGTGATCTCTGTGGGGCTCAATGGTTACCCTTACACACACCATTCCACTGCAACACTCTCATGCACACTGATGCTTGTGAGTGGAGTCTGAAACCTGTCATGTGACCATGCCCCCCTACATGAGAGTCTAATTAACCTGGATTTCAGCCTTTGAGTCACCAATTGCATGCAACTCTGAAGGATGAGTAATACATTCCCAGGGTGAACTCCAAAGATTATGTGATGTGTCTATTGTTATAATTAGAGGTCTGCAATGTTTATATCTCAATGATCCAGGTGTATATACCCTTACCTCATATCTCCCCCATTTTTTTTTCTTCTCCCTCAATTCATTTCAATCATGAAACCCCAATCCATCTACATCATCACACTCAAACAGACCTATCCCAGCTGCATCTTTTCCATCCCTTCAACTCACAGTAGTTAGCATGTATACATAGGTATATAAGTAACCATTTTTCAAGTCAATAATACAACTAAAAACTGTTACTCCTATCATGTCAAGATCAGATTTTAGGGTAAAGATACAATGTCAGTGTAATTCCAACATGGGCCTACGGTTGTAGCAAATAACCCAGGAGTAGTATACAATAAATAGTGCACATCCTCAAGGAAAGGTCACCCAAGTTTAGGTGTTCCTTTCACTGATCCAAACACTCCTGCAAAGTGTTGTAAATAGTGGTATTGGCAATGCCCCAAAGGGAGCGTAGCAAATAAGATCAAAGGTTCAAGCTCACCGATAGGCACAACTACCAATATGGCAATAGATTGTTTTACTAAGAGTTTTTCTACTGAGAGGTCAAATAACAAGGTAGATGTATGATAATTGAACTAGAGAATTATACAGGTATAATAGAAGTACTTATAGTAAAAAGCAAATGCAGGGTGGGACAGATAGAGAGGGGCTAGAACACTGTGGACTAGTAGCATGTGCTAGGACACAGAGTAAGGGTCAAACTACACCTTCATGGAGCAAGGTGGCTGATGGGATCTATGAGTGAAACCCATCGGCTATACCAGACTTCTGCTCTCATTTGGTGGCCCTGCACCCTGCAGGGTGGATGCAAATGATGCAAAACGAGAGCAAAGTATTGTGGCATGATGGCATAATGGCAAAGATAATATTCAGTGACCAGCCAATAGTGATAGGAGTGATATATGCATAGAGGTGGCATGATGGGATATTTTGGTGATGGCAGGGGTCATGGGTGGCATGATTGTCCAGTAGTATACTGGAAAAACGACAATCCCGATATATCACTTACATCATACAAGTGCCAATCCACCAGCATAGTTACTATAACCACTCACAGGAGCTGTAGTGCCAGCAGACCACTTCAGATCATAACATCTGATACATTAACATTATTATATTGATAGACTTACATCTATTTATTACATATGGCATCATATCAAATGTTTCAGATCACCTCAAACCAAACCCTCAGCCCATCTCCTTCACATTGCTCAGACCCAGTATCTCAGTCCATCACACAGAATACCCAATCATCCAAGCATCATGCCACATCTGGAGCTATCTATATATATAACTCCCCATATATTTCACAAAAATTATGAGCACCCATGCTTTGTCACTAATTCCCCTGGAGGCAATGTGATATGTCTACAAGCACCTATTCAGACTTCTATTCTGATTTCACTGTAACTCAGCCTGGGAATGTGTTAATCATCCTTCAGAGTTGTATACAACTCAAGGCTGAAATCCAGGGTAATCAGACTCTCATGTAGGGCCCTATAACTTTTATAGAATCATTTAAGGAGGTTTAATCCATCATATTAGGGAATAAAAACTCTATTTCTATGTGTCCTGAGGCTAGTAAATCACTGTTTATGAGAGGGCATAGTCATGTGACAGGTCTCAGACTCCACTCACAAGCATCACCACACACAGGAGTGTATCACATGCTTTCACACAAGCCTGTGCCAACAGGTGTTTTTGTCACTTGGGCCCAGGTGCATTATAATTATTGTGCAAACCAACCACCATATTGCTCATACTAATTCACAATATGTGGAACTGTTAGGGCACATGCTGCATTTTTGTGCAAACAGACTGTCATACCCCACACCCAAATAAGCTGAAAATGTTTTTTGAATAATTACTGAACCACTTGCTGAACCAGTAGAATATCATGAAAAAAGTTTAGTTTTGCACTTAAAAAAGTTTGTATCAATGGGTCGAAATAATTTTTGGAACTTTTCACGAGTTCAAATATGTAATGGAAATAAGTTCTGTAATTATGAAAAATTACGGAACTCTAGAAAAGTTCAAATTAGAACTGTTATTCTATATGAGTGCATTCGGAATGTAAACTAGGTTCCGATCTTTCCTACAGTGCGAAGGCTCCACCTGGGACTACCCAGCGTGCGTCACCCGCCAGCTGTCAGCCTGTCGACACGCAATATCAATATGGTTATATTCTTACAACACAGCTCACACAAAAGAGGTAGTGTACCAAGGAAAGAACGAGACTACGGCGATGGGGCCGAGTGATCTGATGCGGAGATAGCAATCATGTCAAATATAACATTATCATACTGATGTCACGCCGGACTCTTGCAC
>QFFB01008510.1:0-22844 GCA_003316465.1 Ramaria cf. rubripermanens
TCCTGTGCCCTTAAGCACTTGAGGATACCTTGCTCACCTCAACTCTCTTCTCTCAATACTTTTCCCCGAGGCTTGTCTACTTCAGACTTGTCCCATCTCTACCTTCTATCTCTATTCATCTGCAACCAACAAAGACAGGTACCCTTTTTAGTGCAGGGTCTTTCAACATTGGGATCTTATACCCAGTGTGGACGGTTCTGACATGGGCCCACATAGGCTCATTGTCCTGCTAATAGGCTGGTCCAATTCCATCTCCATTTTTCAAGGCCATGTTACCTTTATTTTATAGGATGAGCTCAACACAGTGCCACCATTCCTTGATAATGTCCCCATCCTAACTCTGTCTCAGCTCTGTATAATTGTTACTTTTCTTAGAATATCTATATATAACACAAACTTGAATAATGTAAGGACAGCTGCCATATTTGATTGACAATGCAAGTGTGAAACAATGCAAAATCCTAGTTGCAGCCCTTTTATTTATGTATTTTATCTATTTATTTATTTATTTATTTATTTTGACTCCAATCAGTATCGGGCCAAGCTTGTCACTATTGAGGTCATGGTCACGTGACAGGTCTCAGACTCCGCTCACAAGCATCACCGCGCGCGAGAGCATGCCAACAGGTTTTCTTGACTTGGGCGCGGGCACGCTATAATTATTTGTGCAAACCGACCGCCATATTAAAATCACTCTATCTTAGCCTAACGCTTCAGAATGTCTGAGCAACTTACCGACGACTTTGTAGCCAACCTTCAATATTTCCGTGTAGCAGACTATGCCACCAGTGCGTACCTCAGCTGATTCCAGGTGTCTTTAGCCGTAGTGTGTCAACGCTGGCCTTAAGCATCAGCGATGGTTGTGTTGTTCTATGAAGCAACTATCACGTTGGCCAAAGAAGTCAAGTATATTTGGGGGTGAGTCGTGTTAGCTAATAGACTCTTACCCGTGCATGACTTAAATGCAGATCTCCGTGGACTTGTTTCAAAGTGTTATACTTTCTGATACGATTTTTCCCTCCGGTATTCTTACTGGTTGAAACCTACGGTGCGCCAACTTATGCATGCTTGTACACAACCTGATCCGATACGACTTTCCATCACAGCTGCTACAAATGCATTTCTGCCAGAGAAGGCAAGATAATATTTCTGTTCGTCCATACGTATCTCACACATTTGTATTTTAGTTGTTCGTTGGGGCTTCGGCTGTGTTGTCTATTGCTACTGAGATGTCATCGTGATTAGCTGTTTTTCTGCATATCGGCTTTATGCTTGGTGAGATGGCATGTACATGCTTAGACTTTCTTACGAATACCTGAGTCAAGGGTTCCTGTCGTACTTGTGCTGTTGATCGACGCTCTCATCGTCACTCGTATATATGCCCTCTATTCCCCAAGTAGAAAGAGTAGGGCGTCTCATTATCAAGGCGTGATTAATTCACTGATGTGTTCTACTAGTGAAATACTTTTTATTAGTCTTGTGGACATGTGAGTCAAACACTCTTTGTTCTGACAACTTCAATGACTCTCTACTAGCTGAAACGATCGTGAACATATTCCAAGCCTTGATTTCTTTGTGTGTTTTGCTTATCGGTATCGTAGTGCAGCGTCATTGTATCGTACTTCGCGCTGCTGCCATCTGAAGGGCTTGTAGGAAACGCACTACCCGGTGTTCTGACGGGATGTATTCCGGTGGTCCCGCCAAACTATAAACTGATAGTCGGCTTCTGGAAAGTAACCCTAACCAATTGTTCCAGCAAATACATTAATCGTTTCTTCCAGGAGTGCCTCGTCGGTATTTCAAGGTAAACTGCGTGTACTCAAAGATGCGCAGAAAATTTTAAATGCATGTCGTTGCCGGCACAGCTATATATGTAATCATTACCATGCTCGCTTATCGCGAATTCTTCCAAGTACTGGATTTGTCTATGACTCCTTTATTTGCAATCATAATAAGGTGAGATATATATCAAAAATCGATATCAGCTGTTATTCACACCACCAGGGATGGGACTGGCTACTTTTTTATGTGAGTGTACTTATAACCTTCGCGAATATTGGTGTTGAACAACATTTTACCTCTTTACACGAAAGTATTCTCGGTAAGTGACAATATTGTCCCATTCTCAGAACTGGCATAGCCGCTACAGCTGAATGACGAAAAGGGGTGAATGTGTTAAATACATTATTAGATAAGCTTTGTCCTATGCAGCTTCAAGAACCTGGGATCGCGTATGTGCCTAGCTTTTCTCTTATTTTCAAAGGATAAATGCTTTGCGCGATGTTTAGATGGCTTGTTGCTATTAGTTCCATTGCAGTGGGTTGCTGTGGCAGAGCATAAAACATATTGTTAACATATTATTAGGCGTGCCGGTGCGCCCTAAATATCAGAGGTGCGGTATCGCATTCCCAGGAACCCCGGTCTAGTCTGCCGGTCACATCCCACAACATCGTGCCTGTGGTAGCACAAACGGGCGATTGCGCAGGTTGATAAAGCCATCAAGATTGATAGCACAATGCCATGATGTGGATTGACTTGCCTTCCTTTCCTTTCATTTCTTTTCATTCCAAGAACTATTACAGCGTACTAGTGTCCTTACAATTAAAGTATCGGATATCTCTCGCCTCTAGTCCATCGTTCCACCTAGCTTGTATATTATTCCCCTTATAGACTGGGAGTGGGGTCCCTCAATCGACCATTACGTCCAGCAGACGCAGGGTATACTCATCAAACGTTAGTTACAAACCTACAATGAATGGAACCAGCGCTCAGACGGGTCATATATTGCGTGAAATTTATGGCGAAGTTCCGAGACAGCCAGGGGAAGTGTGCGAAATGTTTGTGCAGCAAAATTGTGTCCGAGGGTAACAACTTTAACTGTAACATTGATTTCGTATCCAACTCCCCACGGGCTTACGGAAACGAGTCGGCGAAGCGTGTTTGCACCCCACGAAGAAGACCACCAAATACCGTGGAAGTGAGTGCCTGGAAGGGAATGTGAATGGGTACCTGTGAAACCTGCTTCACCCACGATCAGTGTCCGTTAGCGCTTCAGACGACAGTAGCATACGACAGCACAACAGAAGAATTCGGCTGTAAAGTCGCGAACCCTATCTAATTACCTTAAAGAAACGACTCGTACCGCATCCTACTCGAGCAAGCGGGAGCGCTATAGAGGCGGTAGACCATCCAGCTAGCAGGTACGAAGTTTGAACCAAAAAATGACTCGGTCATCGTCAGGCACTTCTATTCTGTGTCACTGGGTGGCACATGCTGCAGCATCACGAGCCAGGCCAACCACACCGTTAGCGTTCAATGCTTATTTCTGTGACTCCAGGTCCAGACTAGGGGTCGCCAGGCGTAGAAGTAGTCCAACCGTACTCTGGACACTCGAGCCTAGGCGTGAGTGTGACCAAAGCTCACTGTCATCGGAGATGATAGGGTGCGATGCTTTATGAAAAACACCAACTGGAGGCGTGACACTCTCGACTCTCGACTTGTAAACCACGGAGTGATTGTCTTGTCAGTTTGGCCATCCAATAGAGGAAGGTTACATGTAGAGCGCTGAAACAAGAGCTAAGGCCGAGTGGCCATGGCTGTCTCGTGTGTAGTCTGAATGTACCAGTTGACGCAGAGGACTGGAGTTTAAGGCAGCTGCAGCCAGACGGAGAGTCCTTACAAGTTCGTTCTTCAATATTAGCGCTGCAGTGAAATTCCAGGTTTTTCTGTATCTGTCTCGACCAGTATAGCAGCCGCAGCCTGACCATCCAGACTCACTGCTTCTTCCATGTCCCTACTTTCGCTCCACGCACAAAACGAGCCTGTGAGTATCTGCAAGGTTACCGAGGTGTGCCAGTGCCACCTGATTGGCGAGCTGTCACCGGGAAACAGACAGACTTGCGGTGCAGCACTGTCGCCCCATCTGCAATCGTTGGGCCCCTTGCTCGTCAAAATAGGCCATAAACGCTGAGGAAACATTGTTGAAGGCTAAAGGCGATGATATGGGGTGCATCCGAGTCTATGTCATTAAGAAATAGCTGCAGCAACCGGATTTTTTTTTCATCCAATCAACAAGTAAACCCCAGGTACAGCGGTTTGAACGTGATCGGTCGATCGGTCGTTAAGCTTCAGGCGTTGAAGCATATGATCCTGCTTGGTTTTGACGATAAGTCACTTTGCAGTATTCGAAACTAGCAGGATGAACTGTTTAAAATTAAAAGGGAAACCGCGGCCTCGATGTGTCGGATTCCCACATCTTCTATATAGTAGAACAGAACCAATTGATGAGAGATTGCGGACTGTGTGATGTGACACCTGTGACCTCGCGTTTACGTCAGGGAAGGCCACACTCACGCTCATTATTTTGCACGCTTTGATCCAAGTCTGCTCCAATACTTATTCGTAAATGAATTGATAAAGTCATGCTCCCTTCAAAACCTCGAAAAATTCTTTCGTCTTCCCCTGATCTATTTGGCAAAGATGATCCCGAATTTCTGGATGCTCTCATGCAAGTAAACATGCCCAATGAAGTACCACTGCCAGTCCAGCCAGTGCCGAAGGAGCCCTCTTCATCTTCTGATCTATTTGGAACAGAGGATTCAGCCTTTTTGGAGGCCTTATCAAGAACGCCCTTTCCGGATGAAGCGGGCCAATCGGACCAATATCAGCATGATGCTACCATACTCAACAACAGGATTACGTCGGAATATGCCACACGAGACGTCGAGTCTCTAAAACGCAAGCGTTCCACAAGTCCAGAGAATCCAAGCCCTTCTTATGCTCATATTATGAACGCTCCTGATGCCCAAGTTGGATCCACCACTGACTTTGATATTTACGGCCCATCTAAATTCCAAGGATACGGAGAGTACCAGTATCGCAAACGCGCCAAATTGAGCATTCAAAATTCCGAAATAGAGGATGGCAGTAACGGGAAGAAGAGTACTCTGTTCCAGGGGCTCGCGCTACACGTATGCAAATTTTCCAGTCTATGTTTGCTCAAACATTAGACTTGTTTCCAGATCAATGGGAAAACCAATCCGTCTGTTCAAGAATTGCGCAAGCTCATTATACACCATGGTGGCATTTTCCACCCTTACCTCGATCGGAAGAAGATGGTGTAAGTCTGTTCTATATACTTTAGCAATATCCCACTCTCATATACCTCAGGACACACATTATTGCATCATACCTAACGCCCTCCAAAGTGTTAGAATTCAAAAATATGAAGGTGGTGAAACCCGAATGGCTCGTCGAGAGCGTCAAAGTTGAGACGTTGCTGCCTTGGAGAGATTTTGTCATAGGCGCAGGGACAAGGTCCGACGAGTTACAAGGCAAGATCCAGGCTACTCAATTCCTAACAACCGAGAATACCACAGACATAAAGAGTGCTAGCACTCCATTTGCTAACTCTGCACGAGTAACACCTCCTACGACTATAGAACCATTGCCAAACCCTGTCTCAGATACTCGGCCGCTATACAGCACTGATTCCACCACCAGAGAAGAGGCTGCTCGGATTCCACCTTATGCGAGTCATATATCTAATCCATATGCTAAACGCAAGATGGAAGATCCCCAGTGGCGAGCGGAACACACTGCAGTTGCCCCTGGATTCATCGAAAGTTATTATCGAAATTCAAGGCTTCACCATCTTTCCACTTGGAAAGCAGAATTACAAGAACTGGTTGCGAAGGCGGTAGAATGTGTCGAAGATGGGGAAGAGTGTGAAGAACTTGCTGACACTACGACTGGCGCATCTGGGCAAACTAGCATGAGTGGCATCCAGTTCCGCAAACCAGCGTCTCCCAGGAAAGGGAAGGCGGCAATAACGGACCGACAAACGATAATGCATTGTGATTTTGACTCCTTCTTTGTTTCTGCTGGGCTGGTGGATCGCCCCCATCTGAAGGGAAGGCCTGTGGTGGTATGTCATTCGCAAGGAGGGCAGGGGGGTGTCGCAAGCACCAGCGAAATAGCCAGCTCAAGTTACGAGGCCAGAAAATTCGGCATCAGAAATGGAATGAGGTTGGGACATGTCCGATTCACACAGGCTTTACGCTTGGCTCACACGCACTATACAGTCTTAGTCAAGCCAAAAAGCTCTGTCCTGAATTGCACACGATACCATATGAATTCGAGCAGTGAGTCATGTTTCTCCTCCAAATTTGGTCAACCATAACTATCGACAGATATAAGCGCTTTTCACTCCAATTCTACAAGATCCTTATGTCTTACGCCGATGATATGCAAGCGGTCTCTGTAGACGAGGCACTTATTGATGTCTCGAGCACCATCGAGAACGCTAAACGGCATGCCGCAATAGCTAACCGATCTGTCACAGGATCTCCTGATTTCGCCAAAGAACTTGCAGAAACCATTCGAGCGAAGATAAAAAACGCTACAGGCTGCGAAGGTGAGAAGCTTTCTATATTGGCTAAAACAAATCCGATATGATTTTCAAAAGTGAGCATTGGAATATCTCACAACATCTTACTTGCCCGTATCGCCACGCGCCGTGCCAAGCCAGCGGGTTCCTACCACATTCAACCAGAGGAAGTGCCTGATATCCTGACGCCACTCGACATAGAGGATGTGCGAGGATTTGGATGGTCGACTAGAAGCAAGGTCAAGGCCAAATTTGGCGTTACAACGCTCGGTGAATTGGCCAAGCGACCGAAGGGGGAACTTTGTGCTACTCTGGGAAAGAAGACGGGGGAGACACTTTGGAAGGCTGTGCGCGGTATCGATGACACTAAGATCGAGTCAGACCGCGTAAGAAAGTCAGTGTCGTGCGAGATAAATGTACGTGCTGTTAACTTCGAAATGATGGTGTCCTAAACTATCCACGACTGCTATAGTATGGTATCCGTTTCGAAAGCGATGGAGAGGCGGAGACATTTATTCGTGGCATAGCCAAGGAAATCGCTGATCGCATGAACAAGATCGGGATGCGTGGACGCTCTCTGACGCTTAAAGTTATGACACGAGATCCAAAGTCTCCCGTTGAGGCCCCCAAGGTAATTTTCGGTTATCTATACCAAGGGAATGGCTCATCTCGACTTGCCAGTTTCTTGGTCATGGTCTTTGCGATATCACGAACAAGACCGCCCCGCTCGCGGGACCGGGGGGTCGAGCTACCGCAGACGATGCAATTATCGGAGATTGTGCATGGAAATTGTTGAAAGAAATGCATTTTGAACCCAAAGAGCTTCGAGGGATTGGCATCCATGTTCAAAAACTAGAAAAGGCTCTTGACGCCGCTAACGCACCTGCCTCAGCAGGGCAGTCGGTCCTACCGTTTCAAAAGACAGGTGACGACGCCAGAGAATTAGTGAAGACACCGCAAAGAGAGAAACATTCTAACCCTGTCGTCGTCATAGATCCCCCATCGCAGGACGGCCTCGTGGAGGATCTTACTATGTCGTCAAGTGGGAATCGTCACCTCAAACCAGATTCTGCCGAGCATGTTCTACCTTCATTCTCACAAGTGGACCCCTCCTTTCTGGAAGCATTGCCTGCCGATATTCGAGCTGAGCTTGAGCTCGAGTACAAGAAAACAGGTTCGGGACAGGCTGTGGCCGGTCCATCCCGCGTCGCAGAGCCCATGGCTATGACAACAAATAAGCCTCCCCCCTCTGACATTGCTCGCATAACGCGCCAGCTTGCTCCAAAATCGAGGCCTTCGATCAGCCCAAACAAGAAGATACATCCTTTATTTGCCAAAAGGGCCGCATCCAGCGCTCTCGCGGTGGGGCCTGCCGAATTGAGACTACTCAATATCGATGCCGAGGTATGGGATGCGTTGCCGATTGAGCTGCAGCGAGAGCAGCTTGCTGCTCTCAGAGCTGCCAATGTTGGCACAGGAATGGCAATACGGGCCAGTATGAGCACGCAGGCAAAACAGGAGCGGATCCTCAGCCGCTGGCGGTCAAGACGGTCGCCATCGGTTGGAATCAGAGGGCAACGACTCGAGATATATGCCAAGCCTCTCGAGTTGCCAGGACTAAAGCAGCGAGGAAAGAGCAAAAGCGAAGAGCTGAGAGTGAGCGAGACGGAAGATATTCAGGCAGTGCTTGGCCGGTGGGTGGAAGGATTCGAAGATGGGCCGAGACAAGGCGATGTGGAGTATTTTGGTAAATTTCTAACACGATGTGTCGAGACGGATGTGGGAGCAGAAAGGGGCGTGAGTGCTTTAAAGTGGTGGAGAATCTTGTTACAACAACGTTGGCAAGGCATGGAACGGGCGCCCCAGCGGGACGAAGAAGTAACTGGTGTGGAGACACGTGAGGCAGGTCGGTTATGGTGGAATGCGTTCTGGGAAGTCAAGAAAGGAATGGACGGGGTGATGAGGCAGAGATATGGGGGGAGTCTGTCCTTGAAGTAATCATCCAGCTCAAGCTTCTATCACGCTGCGTTCATTGGAATTTCATCCCCAGGCCTGACGCCCTGCGCCATAAATATCTCCACATCCCTCCCGTCCTTCTTCACAATGTGAACGATCTCAAAGTCGATATCGACAAGGCCCGCTTCCTCGAAAGAGACTCGCATCTCATTTTCTGTCAGTCCGCCCCTATGCGCCACGGCGTGATTATTATGAGTATGGGAACAGGGGCGGCGGAATTCATGTTCGTGTGGACCCTTGAGTAGATCTGAGACAAGAAGAATGCCTGTTTGATGCTTCAAAAAGGATGCAAGGAGGCAAGTAGTCGCCTTGATAGACGGAAAGTGATGATATGCCTGGGAGCACTGTTTATATAGTGTTTGGTTGGGAGCATTATTGAATTAGTAAAACATTCAATTTGAGAAGACCTTACAACTATAACATCAAACAGCTGGCCATTAAGCTCTCCGGGATGCTCGTGAAGGTTGGTGCATATAGCACGCATCTCTGATACGGGAAATTAAATATAATGGTTATAGTGCAAGTGCTACAGTGAGTTTCACTGACTAACTGACCTTCAGAAGCGATGCCTTGGTTAGCAACCTTATTGTTATATTGATCAACCGCAGCTGGATCGATATCTACACCTATGATACTTTTGCAATACGGCGCAAGCTTTTGTGACAGAAAGCCTTTAGAGGGAGGGGGTGAGGGGTGACTTCTATATGCCAAGGCATAAGGCATGTAATAATTGTTGAAGACAAGTATGGAAGGAGGAATTGCTTAAAAAGGAGGGCATACCGGAACCGCAGGCATAGTCCATCACGAGGGTCGACCCGTCGTCAAAGGCGACGGTATCCAGTACTGCAGCCGCAACCGTTGACGTGAGCTGTCGTCGAGCGTTTTGTGCAGAGCCTTGCAAAGATATATTGGATTGGCATCAACACTTGACAGATCATTTGTAACAATAATGACTTACTGGTTCGCCGGCCATCTGACAACGCATTGCTTTCAGCGTTAGGCATTGCCTACGACAAACTACCGCTAGTAAATCGTATGAAGTAAAGTTGATTGGATATCAGGACATGGAAGTCAAGTAAAGGGAGACACGCTAACATATACGGAAGCTGCGGACTCGCGCTGAGCAACTTGGAGGTGGTGGTCAAGGTCCGGTACTGATGGAAATAACTCCGACCCTTCGTTTACTAGAACTCGCGCGAGAGCTAGTTAGGCTACTGAGACGAGCTATCCATTGCTTAGAGTACGGGCCTCGTCCCGAACGGAACTTTTACTTGCGCTATCTTCACAAGATATCTCCTTGACAACGCCACACTTACAGTATGAAAACCTCATTGACGAATCGGGGATGTCTTATTCTTGCTGCCTTGACCTGGAGACATTATACTTCCTGAGAGACATTAATCCGTTGTCTGAGGCGTCTCCAGGAATATTCCGTGTCATGATTGGTGTCTTATCAACAGTGCCAACAGTAGTGCAGGCCTTGAGCACACGGCTTTGCTTCCATCAACAGAGCTCCAAACTCATCAACTTCCAAAGCTCCTCTTATGTACTCCATCTCCTACTTCTTGTCATGCTCCTCGCGACGAGTGTCCTGTTTAGCGAGGGCGTATCTGCTTTGGTGCTATTTGGAATATCGAAGGTCATTTACAGGTCGGATGGTATCGCACTCGTCAATTTGTCGGACATGACCACAAGGTTTGCTGGTGTTCTGGGAGATGAAGGCCCCTGATATAGAGTGTCCCTGGGTCCTTGGCACCTGGCGTTCGACGAGACGACGTCAAGTTCTGTGATCACGTAAAGAAACGTCGCTTGAAAGGGCACATAGAGCAAAAACATGTACTCAGACCGTATATATAACGTCAAGACGGCCAGAGTATACGTAGCTGGAGAAAAGACTATGCGAGGCAGCAGCACAAGCGACGTTGCTCTTAATAGAGATTGAACAGGAGTCTCTGATCGGGCTTTGAAAATCGAAGTGAGGTTGATACAGACGCTGTTGTTGTATTGACGGCCGCGCACTACCGTGACCGATACCCAAATACAACGACCTCAGCTCTTTCAACCTTCAACATCTTCTAGATCCTGGTTGTCCCCCTGTCCACTGCACCGCCTTCATATCCAGACTAATCTTGTCTTCAGCCCGAAGACCGCGTGTGCATCATCCCATTTTATCTCACTCCTCTCCATACAGCAGTCAGCACCTCTTCCGCACCTAACCTGTGTTTCCAATTGCCGCCTTCGAGTTACATATCTCCTTGTGAGTCTTCTTAATGAGAATGATGCAATGGTCAGGCTTCGTGCTTGCGTCGTGGCATCGATGTAGCTTGTCGTTCCAGAAAGGCGTGCGGCATTTCCTGCCATTCTCGATGCCTGTTATCGTGTACTGTCTTATTGACTGATTTTGTGACAGCTTTCGTACTTGATTTAAGAACAGCACAGTCATGCAGACGATCAAGTGCGTTGTGGTTGGCGACGGAGCGGTCGGCAAGGTGCGTGGTAATGCACTATCATGTCCTTTGGTATTGACCATGCCTGCGAAACGTGAAGACCTGTCTTTTAATTTCATACACTACAAACAAATTCCCAAGCGAATATGTTCCAACTGTCAGTCTGAACATACATAAGTATAGATCCGCTATCTCATCTAGCTTCGTTGCAGGTCTTCGACAACTACGCCGTCACTGTAATGATCGGTGACGACCCGTACACACTTGGTCTGTTCGACACAGCCGGTGCGTGGACAAAAATACATTTCTCACACTCTTTTTGCTCCCACTACTCACCGAAGCATGCGTTACACAGGTCAGGAAGACTACGATCGGTTGCGACCGTTATCCTACCCACAAACCGACGTCTTCCTAGTATGCTTCAGTGTGACTTCGCCGGCATCATTTGAGAACGTAAAGGAAAAATGGTTCCCAGAGGTGCACCATCATTGCCCAGGGGTGCCGTGCCTTATTGTGGGGACTCAGGTCGATCTGAGGGACGACCCGCAGGTAATGGAGAAACTTCAAAGACAGAAGCAGAGGCCCGTGACGAGCGAGGCGGGGGAAAGGCTAGCACGAGAGTTGGGTGCCGTAAAGTACGTAGAGTGTTCAGCGCTCACGCAGAAAGGTCTCAAGAACGTATTTGATGAGGTGAGTCATCTTGGAGCACACTCTGGGGTATTGCGATCCTGACGCGGGTGCAGGCCATTGTTGCCGCTCTGGAACCACCTGTCGTAAAGAAGACGCGTAAATGTGTCATACTCTAAACGTTATGACAGACACAGTTTCACCTCTGCTCCTTTCCTTACACGATTGCGACGCCCATGACCGCTCTGCATTCTTTCTCATATTCCCATCCCGCGTTACGTCCACCTCACTCCCACTCCACCGTACGTTTACTTTTCTCCGATATTTTTTAAACTGGAAGACAGGGTATCTTAGCTTGAGGTGTTGATGATGCTCCCATTTCTGAAATGTTATATCCTGTGGAGCCTCTCATAATCTGAGGCGCGCGTCTCCATTCCAACGTTTATACTGTTCTATTCAGTGTTGCCATTCTGCCCGTTTTCCTGTTCGCAACACTTGTACTTTCATACACGCTAGGGTGGTTTTCTTACAAACACTCTCTCGGACGGACATTACTGCAAAAGAATGGCGAACTTGAAACATCGCATACACATCAAATTCGGGCAGAATAAAGGATCAACAAGATGGGAGTATTCCGAGTGCGAAAGTCAACATGGACGTGCAATGCCCCGAAAATCTAACGGGGTATCAGGACAAGAGTCTAATGTTCGTCCAGCTACAAAACTTTTTTTTTAACTTTTTAATAGAGAGCAAGGGATAGACTCATACCTGAGGATACAAAAGAGTGGGATGGCATATGGTATGGAACGACGTAGTGTGTAACCGCAACGACAAAATTAGGCAATATCGGTAGCTCTGAAGCATGGGATGAGATATAATGGACAGACAATCATAATAGCAGGACACACCTGGGATAGTACCCTGACGGCTGATGTTTTTTGTGTTTCTCCTTCTCCTTGTCGTCATAGTCATCTGCGCGCCTCTTGAGATCGGCGACAGTGACCTGCCTCTTAGCCAACACGGCGTCACCATCGCGTTTGGGACGAGGGTAGTATCCGCTGGGGGCGGGAGCGGGGGCAGCAAGGGCGAGGAGGGGGAGAGCGGCGAGGATGTAGAGGAACTTCATCACGTCGAGAGTAAGGGACAAGGGGGGAGATTTGGTAGGAAACATGCACGGCCTTTTATCTGTGAGCGCGGTGCAGTGGGGGCGCTACACGCCTTGCAACGCATCGAAATAAAATCGATCATGACCGGAGTTCCGAGTGGTGTGCCCAATTTGGAACCTAGCAGAAGTTGACGAATATGAGAAGAACGTCATTCAATTGAGTGCCCTATTAAACTAGGCCATTGATAAGGCAGGCAAGCGGCTTTGTCAATAATAGAAGTCACCCGAATCCAAACATTTTGAAACGCCATTGATCTTCAGATCGGTACGCGACCCTTCATGCGCGGCTGCCGAGTGTCCGCAGCGGAAGATAAGGCCAATGGTTGATGGCGTCCCTTTGGAGCGGTCAGGTTTGCAGCACGGTTTGATGACAATTGAGGCGCTGTCACAGCTGCAGTTTGATACCTTGGATACCGGTATTGTGTAACCTAGCAGTTTGGGGCGCTGTGTATAACCGAGGGTTTCGCCTGCGAGCTCCACCGAAAAATATGAAGACGCCGTGGCTGAAGTTAATGATAATGCATTTTTCATGCACGCCGCCCTATTCAGCGCACGTTGATCACTATTACATCGCGACCGCTATAAGTATTCTGATAGCATTGAATGTATCGCTCGGGAACCAGTGAAGGATGTGAACCGGAAAAGAGAACTATTATAAGTATTATTAGAGGCGGCCAACGCCGCGTTATGAAGAGGAGCGGTGTATTCACCTTAACATTGCGAAAGTCGCAAAGAAGGGAGCCCACGTTGCTGCAAAGTTAGCATTGCCAGAGTTCCATGAGTGCCCGGAGCTGAGATGACTTACATGAGGCCGCCGAGAAGTCGGCCTTGTCAAACCATATGCCAAACTGTCTAGCTGGCCCTTATTGGCCAGGCCCAAATACTGCACGGGCGGCAAGTGCAGGGTGCAGTCTTCTAACAAGTAATACAAGAAATTCTTTGAGGTCCATATCAACATTCTGTCAAGTATCGGCCTCGGCACGTCATAGGTATGAGGTATATAATCATCGATGGTACCTCGTAATCGTTTCAACTTCCATTCTTCATATACTTGTGATACATGGCTAACTCCACATAAACGAACAATCCGTGGGAAACACAGGGAGTACAACGCTTGTGGTACAGGACCGAGCGGAATACTAAAAAGGAGGTAGGGAATGTGGCGGACAACGGGGAATTATGAGGACGTGGGACTCGAATTAGGGGGCAAGAGGGGAGCAGACGCGATAGTATGGGGTGACGCGAGCAGTTGATTAAAGTTCGTTTCCATATGCAGTGGAGAAAACGTAGGTGTTCCGACATCGATGGCATGCTGAGTAATAGTTACCATCGCATTAGAAGCGGATGTAGCATGAGGGAGTCGTAAAGTGGACGACGCGGCCAGGGCGTAACTTCGAGATGGAGGAGGCCAAGAGGGTCTAGGCTCTTCAGGATGAGACGAATCAAGCAGGCCAAAAGCAGGTGACTCGGCGGTATTGGGAGATGTGGTTGACAACGTGAATGGATATGCACTTTCTGTGGGTGTCGGTGCAAAGCCAGCACGGCTGCCCACTCTGTGGCGAGGCATTTCGGGTGGAGTAAGGGGAGTGTGGATTAGCTGGTCATACGGGGTGACAGGGAAGACGTTCTGCGGCACCGCAGTGTGTGGAATAGCGCGTAGAGCAATGTCTGAAGTGCTTGTGGGACCTGGGGAGTCTGTGTACAACAGGATGCGCCCCTTGGTCGAACTTGGGGGCGGAATTGCAACGCTCAACTTTGGAAAGACACGACTAGAACATCGCTGACGCCTGGAATTGGAATTGGAACCCAGGGCAGAGTCATTGACGTCGGCTAGGTCATCGCGCGAAGAGGGAGGGGTAGAAAGGGATTGCGTAGGCACGAACAAATCCTGTGACTCCAGAGTTCCTGAAGACAGTTGGGAGACTTTGACTTCACAGGGAAATGGACCCTTACTTGCTTCGAAGTCGCATACTAGAACGAGAATAACACTTTCGCCGCTATTTTCCGCCAGATCCATCCTTTGTACAAATTGCATGATAACAATATTGCTCAGCGTGTCCGTTTCTCCTGAACAAGGACTATCCACCGCGTTGCAAAGTGCATGGACGAGATGCTTTGGAAGAGGAGCTGAATAACGAGCGTCACCGAAGTGTAATGGCTCTTCTTCGCTCATTTCCGTTTCGTTATGAAATACCGGGGTTCCTCGATTGTATGCCGCAGTCACGAGGCGCACAGGACTTCTAGAGGTGGTAGAAATAGTAACAATAGAGCTGATGGGGGAGGGGGCCTCGATAATTGTTGGAGTAGGAACAGTAAGCGGAATATATACGTGCATGAAAGGACAAGACATCTGAGTAATGCTGGCCTGAACAACCCCGTAGTGCATCAACAAGGGATCAAGATGTTCCAATGAGATTGGCTCGCCAATCCTCAGGCTCGTACTGCTGCTGGTTTCGGCATAAACGTGATTAGTTCCTGCATCGTCATGTCGCCAAATGGCCAACTTTTCAAGAATGGGATGAGGAGGGGGTTTACCAGAATGGGGAGTATCCGGTAAAACCCCAAGGAAGGATGCGTTACTGGCAGATGAGAAGGGGGGGCTGGCGCTTGGCCCGGAATCACTGTAAGTACTGGAAGGGCTAGGAGTGTAGAAAGACAGCACGCCGTCGCTAAACACAAGTGGGATAGAGGAAGTATCGAAGCCGCTGGACTGGGGAGTGAATATAGAGGTGTCCATTCCCATCACGTTCTTGGGAACAATGTCTACTGCATGAGATATAAGAAACGAAGGAGACGGCTGTATGGGGTTTGCCTACCGCCAAGGTCATTCATTATTTGAACTTCTCAAACAGTGTCATGTCCTTCTTGTGAACCTTCAAGTTGCCTTCTGCGCTTGAGTTAAACTCGGGGGTGCAGTAAGCCGCGGCTTTTGAAGATCAATTCGACCCTTTGGCGCCAATTGAGTAGGACTGGGGAGTGTATTAGGAACTGCTGTTGTAACTAGCTGCAAGTGAAGGGTTGCTAACAGACTGGGTTGATTCTTGATACATTATAATACCATTAAGGTATGCTCGGCAGCGATTAACTAGTTGCGTTGTACGCGGGAGCTCGAAATCTTATCTAAGGAGCGTCTAGATGAAGGTCGTCGGCGTCAAGGGTCTTCTCGATTTTGTAATACTTCTAAAATATGGGTATCGGTACTTTCGCGCACGCAGCCAAGAATTCAAATAGCGGACATGCAACGCCATTCACTCCGCTTCCAGTTGCACCTCTGCATGTGCACCTGGTAGTCGTGTCCACTTAGGTTCATCCGATCTCCTCGTTTCCCCATTCCTCAGTACACGGTATTTTCGGCCTCGCCATGTCACTTCATTCCCGAGAATTCCCAATGTCCATATGGGCAAGGCCAGCAACTCTCGACAGACCCATGCGCGTATAAATGGCCAACGCCTCGAAGGTGGAACAGGATCTCCGGAGAGCTTGGCAAATACATCAAGGTCGACCAGGAGCCACAGGGCGGTGTGGGTGGGGAGGAACAGCCACGATGGAAATCCAGTAAGGGAATGGATAGCCCAAGCACCAAGTAGACCAACAACAACAGACTCTGTGAGTGGTTCAACAAGCGTCGCGACAGTAACCATGTGCTTCCGTACTCGGATCCAACGAACGCGTCGCCAGACGTAGGTCGAAAAATCCATGTCTCCGATGGCATTGCGAGCGACGTCACATGATACATCATGTCGAAGGCCAAGTTCGTGCCATAATGCACTCGCGATCATATTGTCTTCGGCAAGAAAGCGGGCGAACGCAGGCAAACCGAGTTGTTCAGAGGTGGAAGGTGATATGGATGGCCGCAAAGTCCCTGTAAGGCGCTCGACATCTGAACGACGATACATATTCGACTTGCCAACAACGCAGGAATCAACGGCAAGTGTGTTGATAGCAAGGTACATCTTAGCATGGTTCGTGTTGAGAAATGCCTCTTCAATGCGTGCACCCCAAAGATCCTTTGTTGTGAAGGCAAACGGGACGTGATGCACTAAACCTATGCGATGCTTCTTTTTTTCCATGGAGGGGTGTGCGGACTCTGGAGGGTGGAGCACGTCGACAGCACGGGCTAGCGTACCATGTGCGACCTGCACATTAGAATCCAACACCCAGAGAATATCGTATTTCGCTTGTCTATAAGGTCGCATTAAATTGTTGACTTTCGGGTTTACACCAACCACTTCCTCGCCTATGAGAGATCTTGAGACTGGGCGTCATCCAGGGACAATATCACGGACCTATCACGATAGAGGCATCAACAGTAGGGTGTCGCGCAACTAGATCTCGCATCACAGGGAGCGCTGGGTCATCCCCATCTGCCACCGCGAGTAGAATTTCAAATCTTGGATAGTCCTGCGTGAACGTGGACTCTAAATTTTCGAAAAGGTTGGCATCCAATCCCTTCAATGGTCGAATGATCGAGACGCCTGGGACCTCCTCCCGGGGCGAGGAGGCACGAGGAGACCTAGGACGAACGCGGTATCGTTTGTGTCTAAGAAAATGGCGGTATGTTCTACAAATGTGAGTAAGTGTGGATCAGGCTCACGTACGCAGTGTGCCATCCGAGGAGACCAACGGACCATATTAGAGAATACCACACGAGTGTGACGAGGGCAGCCCAAAACCGTGCGGTGGAGGACATGCTAGTTGGCTGCAGGCGTCAAGGGATCGGACTCACGTAAGCGGCGCCACCTCGAGATTCGAAATCCAGACCAGCAGCAAGAATCGGCCTTAGTAGATTGCTGAGACGACTGTAGGGTCTTCAGGGTCTATGACATGCAGCCCGTATTCCCGCACAAGCTAACACTACTACCCGTACGACCTGTTCCGCCATCATGCTGAGGCTCTCTCATCGTGTCAGGAGTGTTATCTCTCGTTGTTTTCACCACTTTGGAATGTCAGTTTCTTTGCAAGTTCAGCCCTGCACGATGCTAATCTTTCATCCTAGCCATTGTGCGTCTCACCCCAAACGGGTCATCCTCGTGTCGTCCGTCGTCATCACATCCCTCTTCTACCCAGCGCTAGCACCCTACTCCTCATCCAATCCAACGTATGCTCTAAGTTTCCTGTCTTCTCTGTTTGACGCATACCAGTCCGACTTGCATGAAATATGGGAGAGTCATGACGAGTTACACATCCTGGCGGATGCTGCTACTAGGGCCCGGTGTGGCATGGAAAGGACGCTACGGATTGAACGTGTCCTTGTTCCAAGCTCTGAGTGGACACCAGCCGGTGCTGCGACACCTGCCACACTTCAATTTGCTTCAAATTTAGACAATACTATCGGGGGCGTGTTAAGGGACGCACAACCACCATTGTCCTGCGTCCGCACGGCTAACAAGCAGTGTTTCATTTTGTCTCCACTGTTACTGTTTGACCGCGGCATTCCTTCAACACCAGCCGACGTTCTGAATGCGATAAATGCACCACCAAATATGTCAGTGTCTGACATTCGAATAGACGTGCCCATGCTTTTCTCAGGGAGGACTTCCGTGGACGACCGACTCAACACTGTGGTTGAACATGTAACGTTTCTTGCATTGACATACTTCTTCCTTGAAAAGGACTGCCTTGCTTCGGATGGCCACGACAGGTGGTTAAAGACACTGGAGACAACTACCCTTGACGGCCAAGGATCCTCCTCGGTAACACCATTTGTCTTCCAAAAACCGAGATTTCTCGCTTTGCGGTACGACCCCACCCTCTCTCGACCATCCCATTTCTCCGCTATTTCGCTCTTCCTCTATCTGTCTTACTTGGGCGTTTTCCTTTCGTTCTCTGGCTCATTGCGTCGGATGGATACGGTACATTCACGCTTTGGATTAACATTCACAGCCCTCGTCGAAATCGTAGCAAGCACCATCGGCAGTGTTAGCGTTTGTGCCCTTGCCGGCTTTCGAATAACTATGGTACCCTGGTACGTTCGTCATCATCTCATCACAAGCATGCCCTTATCCACGATGCATCTAGGGGTGTCTTACCCGTCATCATAGTCTTTGTTGGCGCGGAAAACATGTTCCTGCTTGTCGATGCTGTCACGTCGACGTCGGTAACGCTTTCGGTGAAACAGCGTATTGGGACAGGTCTTGCCGTTGCAGGCACGTCGAATACGCTCAATACGGTTTCGTACAACGCAATCCTGGGCGTAATTGCCTTTTTTGCAACTGGTGCTATCCGCCAATTTTGCTCCTTTGCCATTGTCTTATTAGTTGCGCACTGGTTCTTGATACACACCTTCTTTGTCGCTGTTCTTTCCATTGACCTGCAGCGTCTGGAGGTGTGTGTTCAGTGTTACTGTTTATACAACATCCACTGAGCCCTGGTACGCGTAGTTGAGCGACATGCTAACACAAGACAAGGCTTCCAAACCCACCATTCCTCCTTTAGCACCCACATCATTCAATGAGCCGCCTTCCAAGCGTAGACAAACAATGAACCGAATCCAAGAGCGACTTCGAGTTGTACCCACCAAGAACGGCAGCCTGGTACTGGTAAGTTTACAGCTTTGTGCATTTATCCTAATGCTGAGTTCTCTACGAAGATGCTTGCCGTAACAGTGACCCTATACTATGTGACATATCCGTTCCCCAATCGCCCTAAAGCCGAAACGGATCCGCTTGCCTTCCTCCAACATGCCATGCGACGAGCCCCTCCAGTAGTTGAAGACCTGTCATCCCCGGCCTTGAACCTATGGAATATCTTAAACCCGGAGCATGATCCTCTCGTCAACATCCGAATCGAGAGGCCAATGGTAGTTGCACAAAGCGTCCAGGGCTCCAATGTACCACGGAGAGATGCGCACCGACAAGATATTCGTCCCCATGAGCCCGTGGCACGACGCGCCTTCTGGCTGCTTAAGATCGTGATATTACCCATCGGCACAACGACAGGTTGCGTCTACTTGCTCTTGCTCTACCTCTTAAAAGACACCGATCTTCTTGAAGTTCAACGAAATAGACCAGAGGACAGTACCGAAGACCTCGCAGGCTCTACTGCCCCATCCGTTGCAGGCAACGTAGCGTTCACGACGCTCCCTCGAGCTTTCGCAACTGATGTGGAGTTCATTGCCACGAACCATGATGCCTCGGTTGTTGCCATTGTTAGCGCAGAAAACGAACTCGTTGTTTGGAACGGAGGATACCAAAAGCTAGATGTTTGGGGGGCCTTTCCCCCAGGCTCTAGTACATTAGGCGCCCTTTCATGTATCACAAGTATCGCCGTGGACTTCAGTGGGCAGTATTGTGCTATCGGCACGAACTCTGGCGTTGTGTGCATTTGGAACATAGCATTGGGCAAGTGTCCTATTGACACAGAACCTTGTTCCTTTTCAATCACCTTGCCTGCATCCATAGCAGACTTGGCTTTCGTTTCTCTGAATCGCCGTCTGTCGCGAGAAAACTCGAGCCATGCTGGTATTCATTTGGATCCACCAGAGGAAGACTTTTCCATTGTCGCGACGTGCGATAATGGCACGGCTTTCCAGACGGATCCCAGATTCGCTACTGCCATCCATTCCATCCAGCCGTCACACACAGACAATGTGTTACGTTCTCATCTTCTCCGCACAGCAGGCCATGATAGTGTCCATGTTGCATACACCTATTATGACGGAACTGCGGAACTTTTCTCGCCTGCAGGTAATTATAATTGGGAATCTATATGTCTCGTACAGCCTGGCAGTCACATGGATCCTGTCACAGAATTATGTTTGAACTCGATCAAGGTGGATGGATCAGCCGGCGTCGTCCTAGGTGCAGCTACCATTGCAGGAGTGGTCTCCCTTTGGGATCCAGCGAAGGGAGAATGCATATCGCTTTTGGACAATGCTTTCGGTGCTGTTACACAGTTACGGATTGCCCCGATGCTTTCGCAGCCCTGTCAGCGGTGCGGCGAATTCACCCCAGATGGTTTCGCACTTACGTTCTCCGTGGGTCACACCGTGTTTGTGCACCGTGCATCGCTGTCATCTATGACGAAACGGTGCACTTGCTCTGTCGCCCGAAAGGTCGTCCTCGCCCGTGGCGAGACTTTTGGTCGACGTTCACGGAGTTCCAGCACAACATCCGAGTCATCATCACCATCGAGGACACGACTAAAACTACCAGCCACCACTTCTTTACCTCCATCCGATGTTTCGGCGTTTCCAGTTTCTGGACATGGAGTCCATTCACGACGTGCTGGCGCTGAAAAGGATACAAATCGTCGTGCATCTGAAACGTTGCCGACTATACAATCTGAACTCGAGCGAGGTGACGTTTTCTCACAGCGTCCAACCTTAATTTTAAAAGGATCGCCAACCAGTGTTACCGCCGGTACTAGCTCAGCTTGGCGGAGCCTCGTTCTGGACCAACTTACTGACATTAGCTGTGAGCGTGGAGGCTGGGACTTAGTTGATGGCCAGCAATTGATTGGTCTTCGTCGACGCTCCCGCCTCGGGCAGAACGGAATGCGTAAACCAGACTGTTTGTCACATCCCGTCCCAGTTGGAAGAGGAGAGCTCACATCGTCGGTTTTGGAAAGATGGGAGCTATGGACGTTCAATCCCACCAAGCCTGATGCGGGGGTAAAGGTGTCAAGTTTGTTGACATTAGCGCGTGCGTCAAGTGCCTTGACGAAAGGCTCCTTATACCCTAGGCTACCATTCACACGTGTTTATCCTATGGTTGTCCGCCCATCTGCATGTGTCGCTGGTTTCGGCAATACAGCAGGGATAATCGATTTGTCACATCAACCACCGTAACTGATGCACGTGTAAAAACTCTTCACTTCATGATGATTCTTGTAAAGTAGTTGCCTAGATCGTGTACATGTATGTATTGCTATCTCCGACCTCGACGAAGGAGGGGAGAGTTCTGGTCATTCGTACAGTTATCTGTAATGGATACGATCCATTGGCTTTTGTGTGATTCTTGTGGACGGACGGCCTTGGGTTACCGACCGGTTGATGAATTTGAGTTCCGCTAGAATAGATACAGATTTTTAGTTAAATTAAAATCTTGCCGTGGCAAGCTGAAGGCTATAAATCCATGCTTTTAACCACGCTTGCGAAGCTGACGCGACACGTGAATGGACGTGATATTTGCCGCAAGGGGCCACTTTCCGTAGTATTGGTGGGTGTCGTCTAACGCCTAAGGCCGAATCGATCGACACCGATTGACGTCGGTTTGGGCCTCGGCTTATAAATCGTAAGTGCTCCTCGTAGCATACCAGATGTACTACGACTTATTCCGAATAGTAGGTTGCTCAGAAATGAACTAGCTTGACAATATTAGCCATGATGCTGCTGACATAATACAGATCATAAACATTGCTACAACAAATCCTCAAGTGATCCCTTGATCACAAACATATATGCTCCATGCAAGGCTTACAGGTGTTTGCAATATGTAAAGCACAAGTCTGAAACTACACTCAAATATTGTAAATACTGTAGCTCAATGAATACTGCACCAAATCATCCAAATTTGGTAGTAATTCAACACATATATGTTCCCATTTACTATAATGTTACCAGGGTGAAAAAATGTCTAGGTGCAGTGATTAGTCCATAGTTGAAATCACAAGCTAGCTGCAGCCTGGATTGAATGGCTGCTCTTGCATTTTTAATCAAGACATTTTTTTCACCCAAGTAACGTTATAGTAAATGAGAATATATACAGTATATGTTGAATTTACTACCAAATTTGAATGACTTTGGTGCAGTAGTCATCAAGCTACAGTATTTACAATATTTGAGTGTAGTTTCACATGCCTTACATATTGAAAACTGTTAGTAATAAAGATGAGTCAGCCATGGAACCGGCACAGAGATTCGAGAACGAGCACGAACCCAGGACTACGGTGCGCCAGCACGGCCCCGAGCGGCAGCTCAAAGAATATTAATAATAACATAAATATTTGCCATAGTATAAAAACCAGAGGAATGAGAGCATAAGAGAATAATATATTATATTTTATAACTCCTTCGTTCTACAGGTTATGGGCCCCGGCCGTAACTAAAGGAACACCAAGAATAGCCTATCCTCACACCACAATCAAAATCAATAACGATCGCCAAGAATGTCGGCTAACAACAATACATACAAGATTGACCCATTAAATGGGGATAACTATGCGGCATGGCGACGACGGGTCGAGTGGATACTCGATGATC
>QFFB01008521.1:0-22674 GCA_003316465.1 Ramaria cf. rubripermanens
GGAACCGGCGTATTTGTTTTCGATTTTCTTGTCAATCATCCGGTTGCACGCGATTAGGAACGGCTCGTACCTACCAAGCTCCGGGCGGCACTTTCCGGGCCCGAGAGCATGGCTCGGCCTGTCGGCATTACAAATCTCAGACCCAAACTCTTCAAACACTCCCTCAATAAAAATGGGCTACGTAGTAGCTGCATCAGGGCCGAGTGTTTGGACAAGCCACGTTATCATGCCGATAGAGCCGAGCCAGGCTCTCGGTCCAGAATCAGCCGCCGTAGCCTTAGTAGACAGGCTGGGTACGACTCTAAGTTAGAGTACTCGCAAGGTCATGGGCATAGAATGTGTAAGTGTCTTTAATTATATTAGTTGATTCTCTGTCTTGTTACCACAAAGTTTATATGCTGAGGATGTATGTGTAAGCCAGAACGCAGGTCGGGCACGGGACGTTACGGACCCTCAGTATAGGATATAGTTACGGCCATACATGACCGCAACGTGTAGTTAGTAGCACCTCAGTGAATTACCGATTCACTGGGCTCCTTCGTCTCTAGTTACTGCGCTTATCCCCAACACTATATAGATTATTATGCGCAATACTTGACCGTGTCACATTATGCCCATGGTTTTGATCGGTGGGTCTTCCGCTTGTAAAATTTTCCATCGCGCGCCGACGAAATATTGACCGGGTTTTCAGAGGGTCACATATGGAATTCAGGCAAGTAAATTGAGACGACATCGCACAGCAAGTGTCGGAACAAATAAATACACCAATCTTACACACCAAATGATCATGTACTATTGTATTACCCGGAAGAAGTATACTTATCCCCGACTACGTCATCACGATCAATGAACAGCAACCCCTCCCCACCATCCGAATTAAAACCGTTTGGAGCGTGACCGCTGAAGAGGATCACAGGGGTATCGGCTGTGAGGGGAGACGCAAACTGAGAACGGGAGAATTTAGTAGCTTCTAATTCGATCTCCCCGTCCTTTGACGTCAAATTATCATGCATATTGACTTGTTGGTTCGTGACATGGCCCCCAGAGATAGGAACATTATTTCCTTGTGTAATGAAGTTCTTCCGTGTAGTGAGGAATAATATTGTATTCGATAGGCCTTATGCGTGAGGGATGTCTCTCAGAAACCAGTCACAAAATAATGAAGAGCCTCACCACTACTTCCGAAACAGATACCAGCGAAGACCAAGAAACCGAAAGGTGGCTCCCAGCCGGCCAGCACACCCATTCGGCATATCGAAACGGGTATCACCACCACAGCATATACTACTCCACAAACATGCCTGAGAAACAGGGAACACCACACAATCATATTACTCACAGACAGGATACCACATGATCCGGCGGGCAACCCGTTTCAACTGCTTGTTTGTTTCATGCAAGGAACTCTCGTATACGCTCTCCAAAATGTTGCCAAGGTGGTCTGATGCTGCGCGACTTTCACGCGGGACTTTGGACCGAGGAAATCTTCCCGTCTCACGAGGGCTTTCGTATGCAGAATGCTCCGTGGGCGAAGACAATGGCAATGCAAATAAATAAAGAGGAGGCGGACGACGAAAGTGAAATTGGACCTTTCCAGTATCATCATATGTGATAAAACCGGAGAAGCGAAGTGAAATGAGTGCTAATCGCATAATGAATGACGTATGTACGCGAAGAACTGCAAGAGCGGCGTACTGTAGATGATAAATGATGAACCTAGAGCTCCGAATACCCAGCCCTATAAATAATTCAGTAACACCATCGGGGTGTATTCAAGGGATGTCAGAACAGCAGCGAAAGATTAATACTGACGTAAAGAAATATCAATCTTTCTGCACCGTACCCTGTCCCAATCCAGCACCATGCACCGCTGAGTCCGTAAAACGATCCGCGGGTGGGTTTCTGGATTACTGTCGGTCCAAGGATGGGGAAAACTATCAGCATTGACCACCCGGCAATAAGGACACCCAGGACACTCCATCGGTGTGGCTGTTTGATTAGGAAAAGAAGCCTAAGTCATGTATGCGTCAGAGAGGGCACAAGAAAACTTGCTCATAGAACGAGCTATGATGACACAGGACAACGCGGTATGCTTGGTTGACTGGCGAAGAGATCATACGAACCAAAACGTGTGAAATGCAATTGCGGTGGACCAAATGGCTGCCCCTAGGTCTCCGACTTGTGACACTACTCCCTGTATCGTACATACTGCTCCTTCGTCCATCAGACCTTGTGCCACCCAGTGAAAATTGAGCGCAAATGCCACCCCTTGACGAACTAAATGAGCCGAGACTACCAATCTTATGGTGGGGCATACCTTGCAAAAAATCACATAAGATTAAAGATATCAAATACCAACCTAGGGACGAAGATGTAAATGATCGAAGACCACGGGAGAAATGTTTCGATTTGTCGCCCGCCGAAAATGCGTTCCACTACATGGAGCTGATCAGCTTGCGATGCAAAAACAGCAACTAACTGACCCCGATGTAAGACAGAAATGACAACGTTGACAAGGCTGAGACAAGGCCGGCTGAAGCAATGAGCTGCGTAGCGTCAACATAGGTACAATTTGGATATCGTAGAGAGACTTGTATTTACCCCGAGTCCGATTTTGTGGCCTGCGCTTGGAAATGCCTGTCGTTCCTGCATAGACATCTTCTGGCAAGTAGAACGGACCGACCTGACTTCAAGCTTCAAAGTGGCGAGACAAGCGACATGACACGACCGCGAAACCTTGAGCGCTGAGGAGGTTGGGCTTGGTATGGCTGAGACGGTGCTACTAGTATATCGTCACGGGAACGGGACGGCTCCCAGGGACCTCAAGCACCAGTGGGCTGGCGATAAGCCCCCTTCTGCCCCATGTGTCCAACGGTTGAACCATCATCATTCCCCTGCAGATTGTCGAATACTTCTGAGGTACCAAGAAGCAGATTTCAATATAATTATAGGTACCAGCTGACAACGGCAGCGAATATAACATGTGAGACACGATCTATGAGATCCGAGCGATTCGCGTGCTTTTGACAATCACCAGCTTCCATCAACAAGTCACGGGCGCCTAAGATTGGTTTACGAGATTTTCAACTGTAGCCGTAAATTTCCACGGCGTATTGTGACTGGGACAGCCTCGTGCAATTGAGACCTACTTACCTAGCCATGGTACGCACTAATGCACATGTCGTATCATGGTCCATGGACCTACTAACCGTATGTAATTGTAAAGCAGGTACCCATCGAGTAAGTACTGTGCATCAGTGGACGCCATACATCACTATAACCCTTGGGCGCCGAGCGCTCTCAGAGATATATCTTATCAATCTCTTCGTTAATATAAAAAAACAAGCTTGATAGGCCCGTGCGGTGATGATTTGCATGAGATCAGCCGTCGTACTCTATTTGTGTTTTATTAAGACTATCGCGGCTCCACACTGCCTCCAGAGCGCTTCCGAGCTGGAAGAGGCTAAAAGAGGCCGGATTTTTGCTTGGAGATACCCCTGTCTTGTGTTCTGGAGATCAGTGCGATTTAATCCCCGCCATATGTGGAAAGTTGGTGCCATGCTGAGTCGGGTGGACTTACTAAACGGTCTAACTCTTGTTGTCGGTTAACCCAACCAGGAGTTCACCTATCGCAGGGCGGCGTCTTCGATCACAAATCTAGCCAAGGCCACAGACACAGATATGTAAGATATTTCGGTTATGTCTGATATCACGACAGTCATTCATATGGTACTGGAACAGGTATCTTCAAGATATTCACTGCCCTAACGTCCTAGCCAGTGCACATTTGTGAGGTGGGGCGCGAGATCACCTTTCCTTCAGACATGGCCACTTTATAAAAATTTCCCCATTTTTGCCTCTTCGACGTATCTCAAGTATACGTAAGTATAGGAGATCGTTTAATTGCTCTGCCGAGTCTTCTCAGAGATTTGCCACTTCTTGCTGGTGTCGTGTGCACATGGCACCCCAAATCGGTTTCCGAATAACCACTTCAATTAGCACACAGTGGTATACATCTAAGCTGAGTCTCACACAGCACTCACAAAAAGGGGTTATGCAGCGATGTATTGGACCCCGTGGGGGGATAGTTTGGGGGAACCGAGGGTGAATGGTTTAGA
Source organism: Ramaria cf. rubripermanens (assembly GCA_003316465.1). Classification (NCBI taxonomy): domain Eukaryota; kingdom Fungi; phylum Basidiomycota; class Agaricomycetes; order Gomphales; family Gomphaceae; genus Ramaria; species Ramaria cf. rubripermanens. The sequence goes on from QFFB01008521.1 coordinate 4,119, forward strand.
GGGCTGTGGGGTGAGTATATCAAATGTGCACGCTAAAGCTGGCTGTGAGACTTAGAACGCATCTCGCAAAGACAAGTGGACGGCAGAGAGGGTGAGGGATTGTGAATAATTGGAGGTGCTTTATGGTTTGACACAATTGGTTTGCAGCAGAGATGTATTGTACCAATAATTATGAGAACATGAAGATGCCAAAGTGTATAAAAGAAAAATGAGCGCCTGACATCTACAGATAAAGATTACTGACCTTGATAGCTACAGATGATCACTTTCTGTCTGGAATTCACATGCAGCCGGAACCTCATGTGTCCACCAACATTAGCAAAAGGGTCGGGATATTGCAACGTCATATATAGTAACTTTGGGAGTAAGATCTTGCTCGTTGGAAGTATGTATGACGTTGCAATATCCCGGCCATTTTGCTGATGAAGGCCACACAACGCCCTATGCACCTCTCAGGCCCATACGCCAGTCGAATCGCATTGCACTAGCTCGCAATGACTGTGAAGGCCCCTGCTTCATGCGCCCTTCATTGCCTTTATATATATTGCAGATACGGGTACACTCCTTTTTTAGCACAGCCAGGTCCCATCCGTCGTGCTCCGGATGCTGGTGATGCGTAGAGTTTTGAAAGCCTTCAGACTATCCACTTAAGTAATGGATAACAGAGCTGATGTGCGAGTTAGCTCTCCAGGTGAAGGCATGAGGTAAGCCATAAAATCAACTAGTGAGGTGCCAGCTTGGCTGTACTATACCACATCTGGGTCGATGGATGTAGCAAGGATCTCTGTGTGCGTCAATCGTGTCGATCCGCAGGGGAGCCATGTCTAGGCCAGTGTGTCGCTGATTGGATGGGAGAGAATCTGATGTCAAAGAACGTTCTATGATGCCCTCATTGATTAGTTTTGAATTCCTCAGAAAGGCTACATTGTTGAGCCTGTAATCATTTTGATTTTATTTCAAAATGTATGACGTGAGCAGCGGTGAGCTGCACATGGACGTGCATGATTTAAATGAGACCACAAGGTGCGGAACTCGTGACCACAGTAATACGCATTGCAACGTATCACTGGCGGCGCCTGTCATCCCGGCCGTTCGTCTACATGGCAGGTTAATCACTATGTCGTGCACCAGCAAAAGTAAACCAAAGTTATGACCGGTGATTCATGCATTATTCATTAGAATTATGAAAACCATTGCCAGAATAGCACAAGAACCCACAATACAAAGGTATGGTACTTGCTCATCCATGAATAACGATCTTTAGAAGAAAATTGTCGAAGAGCACGAAAAGCATGCATCCTCCAGGCAGCCGAAATGTAGATTAAGTGTCTTCAGATGGTGGCGCTGTGCGGCGGAAGCTGGTCCTGAACCATGTCACTGACTTCTGCACACGCTGTTCACTACTACCACGAATATTCGAAGCAGTAAGATCTGGAGCATTGCCTGGGATGGCAGGATGTGCCTTATGATGTTTCATTCCAAGTTTTGACGGAGTGAACTCCTCAAGTTCATAAGTTGGTGCCCTGGTCCGATTGGATCGACGTGGTTTAGATAATGCCTGCATGTGCGGTGGACCTGGACCCTTGATACCGGCGACGTGACGATATAGCCGATTCAAGTCCCGCAGTGCATGTATTTCGATGTCCTAGATCGACGCTGTCAAGGAGCCCTTACTGCAAAACCTGGACGTAAACTTACTTGCCTAGCAAAGAAATTAGCGATCGCGCACCAAAAATCACGGCCTGGAAGAATGGTGCTCACGTACTCTTTAATTTTGAGCTCGGCATCTTGACGAGCTTTAGCAGTCTCTGCGGCTCTCTTCTGCAACTTCCTAACGTCCCTTCGCATTGCAGTCAACTGCGCCCGCAGTTCCTCCATCTGTTCGGTCCGCCGGGAAGCAATTGCCAGCGTCTCGGAAGCCACTTCGAGCGGTTTGTTTTCCTAGAATTCAATTTCACTAAGACGTCAGGGCCACTGGAAACATGAGGAGGTCCCACAGGTACTGGAGGCATCATAGTGGCTTCATACGCTGACAGCCATGCAGTAATCTCAGCTTGTAACTCTGAGAGTACCTCAGTGGGGCAATTTCGTTTGTTTATCACCTCGAATAACTTTTTCTCTAGGTCATCTCTGGCATCACAAAGCCACTCCAGAACAGTAGGGCAATTCACGGAATCAGAGGACGTGAAATGACGTCCATGACCGGGGTTGTCGAGTTCGTAACTGAAGAATAACCACCGAATATCTTCAGGATGGAATGCAGTTCGGCAGAATGGACACAATCCAATTGTATGTCCACACATTCGCGTCAAACAATCGAGACAGAATAGATGGCCTATCAAAGGTGAAAAATAAGCAGACGTTATGAATAATGCGATATAAAGATGGAAATTACCACAAGGGATGCAATGTGGCCTTCGTGCCTCTGCATTGAAAACCTCTCTACACACTGGGCAATGGCCTGTTATGTTCGCCATCGACGTCTGAGACAGGCTGGCAGAAGGAACTGAAACTTCTCTCATCGGAACTGCAGCAACATAGGGGCTGTGAATCGCGGCACACAGGTTGAGAAGGTTATTTGTTCCCAATTCGTGGGGTTGCCCATGAACTGGCGCACTCCGAATCATTTACAAGAATGGTCCACCGTGCCAAGAATAAGTATGTACCTAGAAGACAATGGTCATATCCATAGCAGTGTCATTGTGCATTGTACAGTGATATATGGGCCGCTGTGCGAGTTGCTATTCTTCACGACGACGCGGGACCTCTTCAGTGGAGTTTACAATGAGATGTTTGGCTGCTTCTTAGCAAAGTAAAATTTTTGGTTTGCGCTCGCTTTACAAAACGTTCTGACCTAGGTATTGAAGAGTTTGAAGTTTGAAATAGGACCGGCCTCATCAAAAACCTGGGGAATAACTATTAGTATTATAACCCCCAGCCAGCATAGCCACTGCGCCCTACTGCGCCTGACTTCGATTCAACAGGGCGGAATATTACAATGCCCTTCTCGCAAAACATTATCCATGCTCAGTGCATTCCCGACCATCCAGCGCAATGTCTTTGCAGCATTTCCCATCTACCGCCGTCCCATTGTTTGACCCTTGCCTCCCACTCTTCAGGAGTCACCAGGAGAATTGTCTCCAGAAAAGAAGCAACAACGAGATCTGCATATGTTACCTGACTCCGCATGACGAATGTAGCACCTTTGCTATTCTTATCGAGAAGGGTGGCAACTTCGGAGAACGCTGTGAACCATTGTCAACCGGTCACTCATCACAAACTTGGCAAGACTACCTTTCTGCACGCGATCCCATGCTTCTTCCCACAGCGGCGATCCTTTCGGACATATCTCTTCCAACTTCTTGGTGAAGTGAGCCTCCCTCGTCTGTCGGAAATACCTTGACCAGATGATCATTAGAACAAGCACGCATTGGCATTTTATAAAAATAAGTTTACGGGCGGCTCTCGTCATTCAGGAAAGGAAGAAATTAGGTGACCATGTTGGGAGGATGGTGTCGAATACATGATTTATAGGATGATCAGTATAGAGCGCTTGTAAAGCTTTGGTACCTGGTGGAAACAGGACACGTTGGTTGGGATAGACCTCGTCAAGGTACTCTGCAATCGCCCAAGAATCAGATACGACTGTAGGATCTCCGGCGGGCGTGAGGTGACCAGGATCGACGATGACGGGAATGGTGTAGAACCATTTTCGAGGGCGAGGGTTCTCGAAGAAAGTTGGAGCTGCGCCTAGATCACGCAAGGTAGGCTCAATGTCGGGGTACTCGAGCCACACGGTCTTGAAAGGGAGTCCCTTGAAATTCAGAGCTAGTCTGCAAGCATCATTGCCATGGTCAATTAAGTCAATCGCGGTAGTAGCTTAGGATTCACTTACCTAGCTCTCAAGCTCATTGGGTTCCAAGGGTTGCCTGTACGGCTTGCAGTGTCATACAACGTGATACAAGAAGCTTCCACCATGTCGGACAGCAACCGCAATTGTGACTGATCAATATCCCTCGACTCTGGGTGCAATGAAAGAATTGTACTTACTTATATTGAATATTTCCACGGTGCCACTTCGCGGCGCTTTGGCTCATTTGTATCTGTTCTGCCAAAAGGAAGAAGCGGCTTGGGAACGATCAATAACTAATTTGTCCGAGTCATGCATGGCGGCGGACTTTATCAACTTCTACCAGCCTCCATCAGTCCAACCTAGCTCGTGAGTCATTCTTCGCCCTCTAGTCGCTCCTATGTGAGCTTTGGTACCGACAGTAGAGTGTATATGTTACCAATAATTATTGGTAACATATACACTCTACTAGCACATGTACGTCTTTAACAACTGCAAGTCTGGCTGTTAGCGACCGAATGTCGTCAGTAGTCCCCATGCACGGATATCACTCTCAGGGTGATATCATGGAATTCCAACTAGTAAGCACATGCGCAGAAATACTATAAGATAATGCACTTTGGCGTCGCCATGTGAACCGCCACTCTTTGTGGCGAGGCAGGACCTCTTTATAAACGTTGCATTGGTCCCGAGCCATGGTGACCTAAGTAGTAAGTCATCAGGTGGCACTCCCGGGGCCCCAACAACACTTTGGGGATTAGCTTCCGTATCATTATTGTAATATTTCCGAGCCACCAACTACACAAAGTCTCTTTGGAATGGCCTGAATTTATGGAACTTACTACGAAACCCTACGTCTCGCAAAGTATGTGTATGGCCTTGTGACAAACTTCCCCAGCCTCTTACTACACCTATGGTTGTTGTTCACTTCTCCACTTACAGTAAGGAGTCACATTTTCGAATGTTATCTCCGGCTCTTCGATTTGACAAACGTCACGTGCATGGCGCCAGGCAATTTATCTCTGATAGAGTAGACCCACCTTTTGTTTACCCTTGGCTCTGATGCCAGGCTCAGGTACCTCACGCCAGCACTGGCTTATGCCCTAAGCCATCAGTGATGTGCTGGTTGTTGAGCATGACGTAAGCATGCGAAACTGAAGTTTCGACCATAAAATGGGAACCCCTGGTAACTACCCTTCTATACCGCCAACTTGCCAGGCTGAGATTAGGCCTCAAGTGTGGAACATGGGCATCTGACTACGAATGGTAGGTAATCTCAAATAACCTCGTGGCGCACGCTGCCCGATGTTCTTATACAAGCCGGATGCAAGGAGACACCTTTGCAACTCTGTTCATCGATCGTGGCAGGTGCCACTGTCAGCTTGAACTGAGCACGTGTTATGAACAACTTCACCATCGACAATACGGACACCCTTCACCTTAGTTATGTGGAGGCACAGTGGTTCCATGGCATGTCTCATGCAAATTTCCCAACTTTTGATATTTCTGAGTCTCCAGTTTCAGGCAATTGGTCAGACTTCTCCACGCAGCCGCCCAAGGAAGAGCCTTTGTTAAGTTCTGACCGAATGGATGTGCAACTGGTGCTGAGATTCCCGTGTGCGTGTCGTATATTTCTGTCCCTTCAGTAAACTGCTAATTGTACTCTTATAGCTCCAGGTACAGGTTTTTATTATTTCGGGATGAGGCGTTCAGGAGGAGGATTGTACAAGATATGCATTGACTGCGATCCGAACCAGCCGGCAGGCCCTTTCTTTACAATTGATGCCTTGAATCGAACGGACGACGGTCACAACCCACCAGTAAGTATGATGCTCTCTTGGATAGTATTTCCTCACAATCTGATTCTACGGCTCAGGTCATTCTCTATTCCAATCTGAGCCTTACAAATGACTACCACACCATCGTGTTGCAAAACACAGTTGATACGCGAGTCCATCCTCAAGGCACATCGCAGATTACACTGGACAAGTTTGTAATAACAAGCCCTAAAGGTGGCGTCTTTCTGAGCACATCTGTTAGCTTCTGAGTAGTTGTATTTAGATCCAGGCCCCGCTCCAACTGGCCCTGGTCCAAGCATTACGGCGTCTGTATCCACTGGTTCTGGCGGAACCGCCACGGCGTCCGCATCCACTGCTCCTGGCGCAACGGCCACAGCATCCGCATCCACTGCTCCTGGTGCAACCGCCACAGCATCTGCCTCCACTGGCCCTGGTGCAGCTGTCACGGCATCTGCATCCGCTGTGCCTGAGCCAACCTTCAGCGGCGCTTCAGCTAACTCTTCAATGAATATAAATTCAGGCGTTATCGCTGGCAGTGTCACTGTTTCCCTGGTAGGGATCGCGTTATTGCTTGGTGTGGGGTTCTGGATGCTCCGAACCAAGAGAGTCGCGCGTTTCCGATTGACGGATCCTGAACCGTTTATATTGGCAGAAAAGCTGTGGTTGGTTTTTATTGGAGCTCCAGGCCGACGATGGTGATTTTAACTAATACTTATCACGACTAATAGGTTCTTTCCGTCAGCGCCCTCATCTTCTTTGGACGTAAGTCCAACACCTCCCGTCATTTTATCGCAATTACAAGCTGCGCTACCGACGCTTCCCCTTCATACCACACATCCGCTTAGAGCCATAGATGCTGGTCCGGCACCACATTCAGAAGACGGGAACACACTTCCCCCAGGTTATGCCCAAGTGTTCCTCTCAAGCCCTGTGAGATCCGAACCTACCCCGGCAAGAGTACCAGCACGTTCCACGTCTATGGATTTAAAACAAAGTTGATGTCCCAGGGGCTTCGAATCCTTCAACGTAACTCCCACTAGTGCAAACGACACCGTCGCTGTCACGTGAAGATGTTATCCGTCAGCATCAACGTCCGCGCCAGAACATTAGCCTCGTAGATACCATCATTCAAATCGCTCTCTGCTTCAAAGTTCCCACCCGGACTGCTAGTGGACTGTGAGTCGTACTCATTATTCGCCGCAGCGCTAGGACATCATCCAATATCTGCAAGTCCATTCTTTGTTACTTCATATACGGTCATGCTGCTTCCATTTAACCTCTTGCAACCTTCCACCTCCTTCCATTCCCATGCACCTTCCATCACAACGCTTTTTCCCTGTTTCCCCATGTTTCATTGATCATAGTTAGAACCCGCGGATTTCATTAATCACTCCAAACAATTCTTGTTTCCCTAAGTCTTTTCACCGTGATTTATCATCTAACCAAGATACACCTACCGAAAACACACCTACACACCAACTCCATGGCGGTTGCGGTCGCCAAATCCAAATAAGTATCCTAAAGTCTCATCCATGGCAGAAGTCGATGAACTTTTATAGTATTCCAAAAAACCTCCATAACTTGAGAAACTTTTATAGCAGAGAAAAGACCTGAAGCGGAGGCTCGCGTGTCAAAGTCACGACTGCATAGACTTTTGGATCATTGCTTGGGAGGATCCAAGCATACGGTTGCTGAGGATGCTTTGGCTTGAGAAAGAGCCGATGGATAGAAAGCGTCGTTGGATAAGGAAAACGAGCAACTCACGGACGCCTCAGCATCAACACAAGTCAAATGTTTGAATAAGAGCTGGTTTTCAAGCCACTTCCTTACACGCGTGCGCATACTTTCGCGTCCTGCTAACATCCGGCAACATACGTATGCTAAGAGCTCTCAAATCTTGGAAAGGTTGCATCGAAATCGAAACGGCGTCGGGTGGTGCCATGGACTGTACCTGTGCAAGACAAGATGGAAACATGAAGGGCCAGAAGCCAAAGACTGCGCGTGAATGTGACCAGAAGGGATGTGGAAACGACCACCAGGTCGATATGAGGTCAATGCCGTCCTGGCTTGAAAGCGTTGTTGGCACGGATGCAGTGAGCATTACTAGCTCATAGGATTGCTACAAGCGTTCATAGCCATGTGATGGATCTGGCAGTCGCCACCGCAGTGTGCACTATGTCCACCCTGTAATATATTCCGCATTGTCGTGCGAAGTGGCGGGCTGTTGGAATTTGTCACTGCTTGCTGAAAAAGAATAATATATTCCCCTTTGGAATGTCTTAACAGAACGATACTTACCTCGCACGGCAGCGCAATGTCATGAAGTCGGATTTTAAGATAACGTTTGATGTCCTCGGACGCAGCGTGACGAGATGAGTGGGTATACCTCCTTTAGATGACTATCTTCTCATACCGCACACCATACGACGATACTATACGTGCATCACATACTTCAACGATGATGCTATGGCATTCATGGATGGCGCGTGACTTGAGGGTTTGAGGTACCTAAGCAGCAGGCGACAAAAGTCCCATGACTGGGAGCCCATAAAAGTAGAAAATACGTCGATGAGGCCTATTAGAGTACTCCATTAAGTTCTTCTTGGGGCACGCCAGTAAGCGAACAAGCCCTTACAGCCTAGATTGTCTTACATTGTGCCGGCCACAGTGGCAGCATCGTCATTTCCTAGAAGATGTCGAGATGTTCCCATAGCGTGAGAATCAGATAGCAACGACAGCGGCCACTGTAGTGGTAGAGAACAAGACGCGTCGTCACCCGTCACCGGCAAGGTGGTCACGCGAGCCAATATTTCTAATTGAGCGCGCTCTAGAGCGCTATTTACCGGTTTTGAGGCAAGGCACTGACTGACAGGCGGCACGAAGGTCAAAGTATGTATGCACAGGAACTGCATTCAGGCCAGGTCAGGGCTCGGAACGTGCTTCCCTTCGTGAGCGTCTGTTGTAAGCAGGTTCAGGACGCCGGTCTCGTACAAAAAGGGACCTCTACAGCGAGAAGTCTCATCTCGCTCGCTATCCCGACTGCTGGATCAGGGTCAGCCATGTCAAGCTCGTCTAACACGCCAGCGACCTCGACCACCACACGGCTGCAAGTCGCGGCCGTCGTTGTATTCTACATGTGTGCTGCCCTCGTCGTACGTCCACCCTGTCCTCATTCAAGCATCCGTTGAGCATATATCACCATAGATGATATTCGTGTACGCACCCTACGCCGCTGGCCCTGCCCGCTGACCTCACCCCGCCGTTCAACCGCCAGCAACAAAGCTGTCCTCATAACCTCTCCCACGCTCCCGCTGTTATTCCTCCTGTTCCAGCTCCTCATCGCCGTGATACTCCTACACGCTGCTGCCCCCATCTCCGCGCGCGTGCGCGCAGGTATCCCAGGGATTGCAGAGCTCACCTTGGCCAATGCGAAGACACTTACGCCTGTTGTGGTGAGTATCACGCTCCACATACATCGTATACTCGATATATGGATTTGTGCTGACACGGGTTGGGGTGGCGTAGGTCGTGAATATTGTGGGGCTGGTGTTCAACACGCTGTGCCTGCGCGATGTCGATGCGTCGTTTTTTCAAGTATGCCCGTCTACCAATGCATCCTCCACTCTGAGATTTGACGACGCATCTCTACACTGCAGATCGCCCGCGGGCTTGTGCTTCCCCTCACGATCGTCTTGTCTTCTCTCAGCACGCACGCCTACCCTAGCGTCTCTGTGCTCCTCTGCGCAAGTCTCGTTACGTCCGGCTTCCTCATCGGCGTCCTCCCCTCCTCGATCTTCACGCTCGGTGCCTCCTCTTCCACCCTCCCCATATTCTCCTCTAACCCCCCAACGCACCCCCACGCCTCGCGCGCCACGTCCCTTCTGTACGGCGTGCTCTCGTCGCTCTTCATCGCGTTGCACGCAGTATTCATCAAGCGCGCGCTACCTCACGTTGGGGGGAGCACACTCAAGCTCGCATGGTGGACGAACGCGGGGAGTGCGGTGCTGCTGTTCCCAGTCATCCTCCTCGCAAGAGAACCCGCGCGAGTACTGGAACTTCTGGGGAACGGTACAGAGGGGACCATCGAGGGGGAGGACTGGAAATGGGGCGTGTTTCTGGCGGGGAGTGGCGTGACGGGGGTGTGCGGGTTCATGTTATGCGTGGCGGGTCTACTAAGCATCAAGGTGACGAGCCCCATAACGCACATGTTTGCGAGCGTCAGTGTGGTGATTCTATAAGGGGTATTTGCTGATTTTGAAATACTTTTCTGGGTGCAGGCAGCCCGGGGTGTGTTGCAGACGATGCTGGGAGTGTGGATTTTCAAAGACATCTTGACAGTGTACGTGACTGTTTTTCGCAATTGCAACGGTACACTGACCGGATCGATCCGATATGATTTGATGGTTTAATTTGTCGACACTTCTTCATTTCAAATTCCATTGCATGGACATGACTTTGATGGTGCATGCATGCAGGACACGAGCGTCGTCTATTTTCGTGATTCTCCTGGGAACTGTGTGCGTCTCGCCGACCCTAAATAACCGGGCATACTTACCGAAACCGGCGTCCAGCATGTACACATGGGTCAAGTCACATGAGATGCCGCCAGCTACGACGGTAGGAGTAGAGCAGAAGACGGAGACACAGAAGCACGAGCAGTCTGAGGAACGCGGGCGAGTAGTACAGCGAGCCTGATTATGAACAAACAACGACTTTTTGTCACAAGGCTGCAATAGCGTGAAAGCTGCACCCATGACACCTCCAAGCCATACTCCTGCATTCCTGCAGTGGTTTCAGATGATAGCTAGGAGCTTATGATTGCAGTTAGTGCTAGTGAGGTTTGATGAACTTACTGCATACCAGCGAACTCGGCTTCGAGGGAGTTCCTCAGCCAACCCGGTTAGTACTACCAGCTAAGGTTTGTTACGAATTTTTACATCCACACCAGCCATAACATACGAGAAACTTCCTTGAAGGGGAAAGAAGAGAACGCCGCCTAATGGTTCGATGTCGTGGCGACATCGGGGCTGTATCCGGAACGAGAGAGAAACGGCGCACTGTGTCAGTAAGGAACATAACACCTTCGAGCCTCGCAACAGACCACGGCCGGTGTCTGCACATCATGACTACTAGTAGCATAGCGTGTGCCGTGGACAGTCTACCCAGTCCAATCCAGCATCAGATGAGCCCTCTAAACTGGATGTGCGCATTGGCGGCCTCCCTAGACCACAGCAAGTTTTCAAGCTTGATACAGTAGAATCATGGTAAGAATATGGCAAGATTGCTGCAATGAACGCTAGAGCCGTTGAGCGCTCATTGTAATCCTTTCTATATTCGGTAATTACGATTTCAATCTCAGGTCATGGAAATTGACTGTGACCATCTACATAAGTAGGTGAGTATTGTCAATTCTGACGGGCGTCAACACATGCTACAGCTGCAGGTGGTACGACCCGATAAGAAACTTACTGATCATGTGTGTACTAACGGCGCTGGAATACCGGAGACTCAGAGGCTCTAATCACAGTTCTTATCTGGTAAAAAACCATCATATTCTTTCACTCCTCTTGCTCACTCCACAGGCGATCAGGTTAGTATTCAAATCCTCACCCATTGCGGTCGGCAGACGCTCTACCCCCTCTTTCCTAGCCCAGCCGGTATCCCGGGTGCATCTAGTTGGAAGCACTTGATAGCCCCGGGCCGCGGCTACGCAGTCCATCACCCCCGTATACTCGACATAGTGAGTTCATGCAGCAGGCGATGCTGCGCTCCCGTTCATGCAACTTGAGTATTTCAAATACTTTGACTATCACTCGCAGTGCTGTGCAGGGTGCCGAATCCCGATATCGACCTAGAAATATTCGTTTGCAGATTGCAGAGAATGTCCTGGGAGGTTTTCATAGGATCCCCTACGTCTAATTATAAGATGCTATGTTTTTTGTTCCTAAACTGTTTATGGTAGGCGATACTACTCAACTTGCAACAGCGATTCGCATGTTGACATACCCAATACTCTGGTTGGTTTGGAATGGTAACGCTCCGCCCAGTATATCCTCGACAGTTATGTCCGATAGCCAACAGAATAATATGTGTAGACTATATTATGGCCCTTATTCTTCTCATGGTGTTTATCAGTCCCCCACTCCTTCAAGCGCGCATTATTGGCTGGAGGATGTCAGTGCACCATAATGCACGTAGCACGAGCGAGCACTTTCAACACCTGTGTGGAAGACTCAGAGCGGGAGATAGAACTTTCAAGATCAACTAGCCACGCCGTACATGAGAAATTAATCGGAGATGCATTAGATGGTGAAACAGTTGAAGTACATCAGGGGAAACTGTCGCCACATGACCTATACTTGGTAGTCTTTCGGCATGACGATCTTGAAAATCCAAAAGTGCGTGGTTATGACACTTGCCGACGAACGAGGCAGATATTTTGACTGGCAGAATTGGGGAAGGACTAGCCGGTGAATTCTGTGAGTAGACTCGACGATTTAGAGCGTTAGATGGGCTGAGGGGTTCATTTAGGACTCTGGCATGCACCCTTTTGTCCTCAACTCGTTTGTTTGTTTCTTTTCGTCATTCAAGTTTTCTGATTCATTGACGTCTATAGGACATTCGCCAGTTCCTCGCCGTCAGCAGTTCTTCAATACAGGTTATTGTTTTCGACCGCTCCTGTGGGGATCACTATCTGAACAGGTATGGGTTCAGCGATTTCTCAAATCAAGTCTTCGCGTCTGAATACTTGCGATAGTACGGTCGCAGGTTCGTAAAGAGTTGTATGGTACAAGCCGCGGAGACTTACTTGATTTCTATATAAGACCGATGTTTATAATAGCACTCGTTGGTTATATACTGGATTTCAGGTCGGGGATGCTTTGGCACCTAACGCAGGAGTATTACTCGTGTTTCGTTTCCTAGGGGGTGCTTTTGCTGCTTGGTGAATTGTATGAATCATCATGTCCCTATTAGGTCTCATTATTTCTTCAGCCCCCTGACAAATTCTGGTGCCTTTATCCCTGATGTGTATGTTCAGATTTTGTTTGGAAGAATAGTGAGCTCCTTATATAGAGCCTCCGGGATAGAAATCTATTTTATTGATAAGCTAAGGGCCACTTCTGACACACCCTTCAAGCCTTAATCCACCGAGTCACTTCGTCGCCCCACTCTTCGCCCTGACCTGAAAAAAGAGAGACTTCTGGGCTGATGTGGTTATGTCCTATCATGGTATGAGTATAGAAGCCAGTGATGCCCTTCTTGCGCAACGACTCTTCAAATGTCCGGCCCCATGCGGCAACGCCTGGATCATCATTCTCAATGTCCAAGAGGAAGAGTCTCTGCGGGAGGAGCTGCGCAAGCTGGCCAAACGTCATTAGCCAATAATAAAACGAGTAGAAAGTTGGACTCACTTGTTCGGTTGATTTACTATTAAGGAGCCCCTGCGGGCACTTCCCGTCAATGGCCTCTGCCGGTTCTCCGTAGTACATCGTGAGGTATGGGGCGCTTCCATACGCGCCACTCATTATAATAGCACCTTTCATGAAACTTCTGTCTTGATCTGTCAAAATATCCTCGTTCAAGAACATCGTCATGGCGTGGGCCCCACCAGCAGAATGACCAAGGATATATACTTGTTTATTGTTTGCACCATTTCCTGCGGCGTCCACGTCAGGGGACGTGAGCGTAAACCTAATGGCATCTCGGATGTCTTCAACAGGGGTAGGGTATGTGGCTGCTGGTGCAAGGCGATAATCTGCAATAGCTGTGAAGATACCCCGCTGTGCGAAGAAAGCGCCTATATTGTCAAAGAGGAGTCCAGGAATAAGAGCGCGTGAGCCGGAGACGTATCCTCCTCCGTATACGAAGAACAAAATGGGGCAGTTGGACATTCCATGGGGAGGGTAGTACACATCCACCTTTAAGGCATCTTACTGTAAGATGTATAATCAGGCACAGGATCAGATGGTGGCTAAACCCACCTGGTGTCGTTCAGTGGGTCCAAACTTGAACGTCTTCTTTGGTGTTTTGGTTATTTCGTCCTTTCGAGCTGTGAGCAGAGGGATGAACCTTTCCCTTGCTTTAGAGTAATGCGTAAGTCCGATGAGCTAAACAGAGGTGATAAGCCGTACTAGGTTGTATAATGTGAGGTAATGATGTATCAGCAAACTTTGCGATGGCCTCCATAGTGGCGAAGATTCTGAGGAAATCCTGATGGTCAACGAAAAGAGGGAACTCTTCTGTGGATAATAAGTGATTTAGTTCCTGGAGGACATTAGACGAATATGGACAGTCGAACATTTACTCTTCCGTGCTTCTTTATGACGGTGTGAGACTAGAGTTCGGCACGGTATCAATCCTGTAAGCCCGCCTCTGTACCACGTACAAGCCGTTACGGCTACCCGTATTACGGTGCCGTACATCGGCGAAACCGGAAAAAATTATAAGACTCTTATAACCATATCAGGTACTACTATTATATACGTACACCACATAAGGTTATATAATTGTTGTTGTCTGTACCGGCTATCAGTCTCAGTCGTAGCTAGTAGCTGGTAAACGACTTCGGCTTTGGTTGACTCAGGCTCGGTGAACACAGCAGCCAGGCCCACCTTCCCAGGCCTTGGCTTGGCTTGGCTTGGCCTGGGCTTCAATGATAAAAAGTAGCTATGGGTAGATAGACAGACTCTAGCTACATTGCACTATCAATATCTAATTCAGCATCTGTAACAATACTTTCATCCCAAGTTAGATGAGCTGCCTCCCCTGACACTATCTCATCCTCCAAGGCTGTTTCAACTGTTGAGCATGGTGCAGTTTCATAGAATATCAGTTCATGCTGAAGCATGCACTTGAGGCATTGGAGAGCCTCCACTATGTCACCCTTGAGATGGCTATGGTGCTTGCTAATGGTGATTCCTGCTGGGGAAAAGACATGCTCACTTGATACCAAAGATGCCATTATTGGCAGATAATCAGCAGCTAACAAAGTCCAAACATGGAGCCACTTGGAATTCAGCTGATGCATAAATATTAGAAGTGTTCAGTGGTGAGATCCAGCAATAGTATGCACCCCCCACCACTGCATGATTGTTTGTCCCTTTCCAAGTTCATCATGTGATTCTACATACTGATTGAATTCTTGTAGCCATGGTGTTGGAGGATCCAATGCAGCTACATGATGGGTATCACCATCAGATTCATTGTCACTTAACTCTTGCAGGAGGGAGGTGAAGCTCTGTCTTGATAGAAGATTGTGATGGCCACTCCCCACTGACTTCCTGATAATGCTTCTGGAACTAACACTACAGTCAGTGATGTGACAAATCAGGATACATACCAGCTGTTCAATGTTGCCCATAATAGCTGCAGTTGGAACTTTGTTGTACAATGTGGCTGCAGCCTGACATTTTGTAGCAGTAGCAGCAGCAGCAGCCTGGTGCAGTGGAAGTGTTGCAAGGGAGGCATCACTTGGGTCTGTGACCTTTTCAGTAGGGTAATCTTTTGCTTGGGATGACTGCTGTCACTGGACATAGCCTTTGTATTGTTAGGGATCTAGAAGGGATGTGTTGTTGGAACTGGTAGATAGTTTGAACTCTAAAGTTCAACTGTAAACTGTTTTTCTTTGGAAATGTTATGACCATATATATCTTTGCCATTGCTACATATGGAAGCCCAGGCTTAGGCCAAGGCTCCAGGCCTCAAATTCCTCAGGCCAGACCCATTCTACAGGCTCACACTGGGCTTGGGTCTGGCTTGGCCTCCCTCAAATAGGTGTGGCTTGGCTTGGCTCTGGGCTTCAAGCCTGACCCAGCACATCACTAATCACCTGGGGAGCACTGATATGGCTTACAGGATCTTGTGAGTGCTTGTGACCATGTCACATGCGGTAAGGCATGCCACTGCTTTAATGTGCTTATAAAGGACAGCTACACATTATCATCCATTGATGGGATCCTGGATCAAGGTAGGGTGTTAGGGGTTAGTTGTGAAATCCCCAGGGTGTCTTAGCCTTGTGATCAAGTGTAGGGAGAGCAGGGGAGTCAGGAAAGTATAAGCAAAGCATTTCCACAATGGTGTGTTTTATGTTAGAATGCATGGATGATGTAGATGAGATGTAAAATGATGTGCTATGTGTGAGAAACAAAACATTAGTAAGGAGACACTGTTAACTCAATGCTAAACAACTAGACTCCTCATTGGAGTGAAAAGGCTTTTTACCAATGATTTATTGTAACTATAAAACTAGCTACTTATACATAATGGATATAGGGATAGAATACTAGTGGTATATCATGGAACACTGGTGTAGTAGTGACTGGCATTACCATAAGTGATAAGTCACAAGAACATCACATGAGTGTGACAGTAAGTGTAAGGGCAACCCTCAAACCTAGTAGAGGGGAAATCCAAAGTGTTATAAACAATACTAAGATACAAGGTAACTAAGAGTCTCACCTAGTAGAGGGGAAATCCAAAGAGAAAAAAAGGCTAAAGATCCCCATGCGATGGCAAACTAAGCAGATGGTCTACACTCAAGTGGTGCACTGGTGAAGGGGAAATCCTAAGTCACATAAAACTATATACAACACAAAGGCATACCTGGCAAAGGGTAAATCCTAGGAGAAACTCTGAGGATCCTTTTGCCAAAGTATGGACAGGGCCAAGGAGGTGTTTGGAAGATGCTGGGGGAAGTACCTGTGAAACTCTGGGACAAGAGGCCAGTTGCTAAAGTGGCATTTGTGTTACATCTATGCATTCCACACTTCCAGTTCTGGTTATGTACTATTGCTTCCATTACTACTGTACCTTTACTCAGCTCTCCAATCCTCACAGCCCCTCCATCAGCAAGGGTACCTTGTTCCTAGTGGAATGTCTCTGTCCCCTTACTGACAGATGATAGGTACCTTTTTAGATATCATGCTTACTTCTCTTCCCTATACTATGATCCCAACTCCATTTGTGATCTGCATTGTATACCTCTTCTGCTCTGACTTGGAACTCAATACTCCTACCTACTTACATGTACCCTCTAGTATATACAGTAAACTCCTGTATTTGTACTAGTTGCCTTAGTTCAAATATCAACTACATTCTGTGTTAACCTTGTCCATTGTGTTTGTAGTAGACTTCTGTCATTACTTCTGCACCTCCGCGCTTCTGCACCTCCACCTCCACACAGACTGTGAAACTGTGCTACATTACCTTGTCACCCCATTCCAAAGTCTTGGGGCCCTGCGATTGTTTGAGAGGTGCAGCATATAAATGGAAGCTAAAGTCCCTTCTGATCTACCTTCCATCTTCTATCTCATAGTTTACACATTCATAACAATTTGGTAGGATTGACTTCAGCAGGGCTGTGTACACTTTGCATGACTTCAGCATGGTGTGGGAATGTTTGCATTGAAGTGAAACATAGGGCACAGGACTTTTCAGGACTTTGCAGGAACTTCACCTATGAATCAGAGGTTCCCCTCACACCCCAACTACTAGTGAAGGATGATATACTTAATACTGCTGAAGATATACTATACACAGACCAACCTCAATCCACATGAACAGAATGTGGAGGGCTTCCTATGCAACACCTTTTTGAAGACCCATGCTGTTAACACAGGACATGCTGTGCTATCACACTTGTGTCATTTAGGTGTCTGGCATACATTGGGCATGCATTCTGATGGAGAGAAAGCCCCTTCTCCATGGCAAGATTATAACCATAATTATGTGGCCAAACTGCCATGAGGATTAGAAATGTAATATAGCATGAAAAATCATTGCTTCACATGCAAGGCAGCTGCATGTGAATTTAAAATCAGTGGCCCTCAGGATGGCACTCACCTTCAATAACAGCACAAGCAAGTTAATTAGCAGCTAATGAGGGTCACAACTTATCCCAAATGATGTCACAGCATGGGCTGAGTGGTCAGTTTCAAACATACCCTTCCAAGTCCATCTCAGACCTTCTCTTAGCTGTACCAAATCAACCACTTGCTCTTACCTGGCCTCACTGCCAACACAGTTTCCATGCACCAAATACAGGGAACACCTAGTTTCAACTGGCTATTTAGCAATGCAAATGTTGCCAGCAACACCTATTTTTTCCCTGCCCCCCCCCCCCAAACTAGTGGCTAGCCATGTTCAACATTCATGTGAGTTCTGTTATAAAACCTCTATTGATTGATTGACTATACCTGTCAATCCCTGCCACCTAATTATCCCCATGCATGCTTCATCCATGTCTGCAATGTCCTCTCTGCACCATTGTCTACACCACCATCCTGGCCTTCATCCCCTAGTACTGACCCTGGTGTGAATAAACATGCACATTCCCCTATTGAAGAAGATGATGTGAGACTGAATGGTCACAAGAGAAGGTATGGACAGCTGACCTTGGAACAAGCCCACTAACCTTCACACTATGGGAAAGACCCAACCACACCATGGTGTGAGTGGGGAAGGACTTGTGCATGTGTTGTTGATATGTACACAGATCCCAAGTCTATCATCAATGCCTACCACAAGTCCATCATACCAGGGGAATCTAACATGTTCTCAGATATATGAGTGTATAATTAGCACACATCTAAATCACTCACCAACTTTCAATTACAGACAGCAGTGAGTGCTCAAGTCATACAAGCTCCTAGTTACACATATCCCAGCTCTTAGAGTATATTACTAAAGCTCTTGTCCAGATTTCAAGGAACTATTTAAGAAGGTGAGTGCACATCAGCAGTATGCACATGAAGTTAACCACATCATCCTTCCAGCTCAAGGAAGGCCAGAAATCCACACACCAAGCTGACACTAACAGTCTAAAATGTTGTAAAGTCTGATACATATGGTATATTTCCTGGTATTTCTAGTATTTCCTGGTATTTCTAGTATTTCCTGGTATTTCTAG
>QFFB01008523.1:424-17596 GCA_003316465.1 Ramaria cf. rubripermanens
ACATAGACATGGGGGATACATGAACAGGGGGGATGCATGGACATGGGGGATACATAGACCTGTGGGATATATGGATATGGCTTACCACAAGGTGTTTGACTCAATGAGATGCTTTAAAATACCGATCAATTAAACGGGCAACGCCCGCCGTGCGAAGCACGGGTACCGAAACTTGTCAATACATATAAAGGAGGGTTGTGGCGCCTGTGGGTGGCTTATCAAATATACTTATGTCAGCTTTTAGGTCAGCAAGCGCCAGCGAGCTCAAATGGTACCGCTACCCAGCCAGGCTACTATCCTACCATCCACCTGCCACAATCTGGGATATTGTTGTTGGTGAAACAAACATGTGACTGCCCGCACGTGATGTCACCAAATGTTTGCATCTCAGCTATAAGACATTCCTTTGTTTTCTCTTTATTCAATACTATAGGTATAGAAACTATAAGTAACATTAGTTAGGTTTGCTTTCCTCAGTTGTTTGACTACACTATTGTATTCAGACACTGAGGTGAGAAACACTTGCATTAATTATGTACTTCTAATGCTCACCTGTACACTATAGATTAATGTACTAGGTAAATACATAGTTGTTTGACTACACTATCGCGTTCAGACACTGAGATTAGTGTACTATTTTTTCTTACAGGTTATTGGGCCCCCACAGCCAAACTCTAGATCACCCACAACTCCCTTCCTTTTGATCATGTCTACTACAGCTCTTATCACTATGGATCTCCTCCCCTCCTCAGTCCCTAAGCTTATAGCCAATGGCCTTAATTGGACTGCTTTCTCAATGCGCTTTCAAGATGCAGTCGAAGCTAAAGGCCTAGGGGGATACTTCAATGGTTCGACCACCCAACTGGCCGTCAGCTCACCGCCCACAGCCGATGAAGAGGAAGCCCTTTCAAAATGGGTCAAAGAGGACCGTATGGCAAAAGCACTCCTTACTCACCGCATCCCCGACTCCACCCTTATCCGCATACATGGCAATCCATCCCTAACAGATAGATGGACAATCATCATCAAAGAATTTTCATCTAAAGGTGCATTTGTTCAGGGGGACCTTCACAGCCACTTCATGGAGTCAAGATGCCCTGATAAGGCTAATGTTCATGAATTTCTCGATGGACTATGTGTTAAAAAAGAGGAGTTAGCCATTTTCGGTGTAGTCATCAAAGAGAAGGATTACCATTCTATGATCATAAAATCCCTTCCCCCTCACCTCTCTGTCTTCATATTAAATCTGCTAGCCGGTACGAAGCTATACAGCTTCACAAAGACCATCAAGCCTGATGAGCTCATCATGCTAATCTCTGAGGAGTATGAACATCATGTAGCTCAACGGTCTCAATGCCCTGGTCAACCTAGCGGAAAGAGCAGTGACAAAGATGAGGCACTTACTGTGTTTGCAACCAGTAAAAGGAAAGGTTTTGATCATAAGCCGAAGGGATCCTACTGGAGCTGTGGTGATAAAGGACACTACAAGAATAAGTGTCCTAAGCCTGCGTGAATAAATGGTGACAAGAAGCACAACTCACTGAAGGGCAGTGGCTCCGCCAATGCCACTGTTGAATCTGATGATGAAGGAGAAGCTGCCTTTTTTGCCGGTCTTGACAACGAGGATGAGCTTCCTGCGCTGCTGTCCAACTATGAGTCTGACTCTGAAGATGAGGAGTGTCTGGTTTTCTGAAATGGATGATGACACTGGGAGTGTCATGGATGCCAACACACAGGACAATGTTGACAAAAGCAAGAAGTATCAGCTTGTCAACATGAATGATACGGCTGCCATCGAGTCAGAAAATGTGCATGCTGTCCAAATTAAGGACAGCACACAACTGGAAAATGTCACTCACATTGAAGTATATGATTCTGGTTGTACCAGGCACATAACTCCATACCGTAAAGCAGTGACGGATTTTGCAAAAATCAGTCCAAAGTCATTCCAGGCTGCAAACTGCCAATGCTTCAATGCTGTAGGAATGGGAGAGATGGTGATTGAGATACCAAACAGAGCCATGACATCTCAACTGAAGTTAACTGAGGTGTTATACTCACCTGAAGTTGGCTATACTCTTGTATCAGTGGGACGACTCGATGATGCTGGATTTGCTGCGACATTTGTAAATGGTAAATGTACTATGAGAGAATGAAGCGGACAGCAGGTTGGCATAGTTGAAAAATATGGACACGGCCTTTATCAAGTTTCTCACAACTCAGAGGTAGCCAATGCACTCAGCTTGGATCAGTTTCATTGCCGCATGGGACATATTACACCAGAAACTGCCAAGAGACTCGTTGCAAAAGGTTTTGTAACAGGAGTCAGGCTTGACATATCACTGGCAGGAGACCCATTCTTTTGCGAGTCATGCATATATGCAAAGGCAACCTGCAAATCTGTCCCAAGGGTTAGAGAGGGTCACAGAGCCTCTTTGTTTGGTGAAGAAGTCCACAGCAATTTGTGGGGACTGGCTCCAGTTGCAACCGAAGCTGGCAAGTAATATTGTATCACGTTCACAGATGATATGTCACGCCGACCTCACCTCTACCTACTACATACCAAAAATAAAGCCTTTGATGTGTATCTGTGGCAGTGAATATCTGGGGAAGGAATTCATGCTTTACCTTAAAAATAAAGGGACTGCACAAAAGCTTACCATGCATGACACTCCCCAGCAAAACGGAGTTGCCAAGCATCACAACCGTACTATTGTTGAATGCATTTGAGCCTTGTTACATGCCAGTGGTCTTCCAAGATTCCTCTGGGGTGAAGCAGCGCAGCACATAGTTTGGTTGATGAACGGAACACCCACCAAGTCTGTCGAAGACAAAACACCATTTGAAGCTGCCTTTGGCACCAAACTGGACTTGCAGCATTTGCGCGAATGGGGTGAGAAGGTGTGGGTATGCACAGAAAGTGGTGATAAGCTTAGGGGATGTGTCACAGAGGGACAATGGCTGGGGATTGACAACCATAGCAAAGGGTATCGGATTTATTGGCCTGACAAGCTAACAGTGACTATGGAACGCAATGTCCACTTTAACAATACTCAGGTGTCAGCTTCATGTCTCAAGGGGGAGGATTGGCAGTTCATCAAGACGAAAACTGACACACCTTCCTCTACAGTGGCAAAACCTACCATTTCTTCAGTCCCCCCTGCTGTAAACCCACCACCTACCGACCCAGCTGTAAACCCACCACCTACTGACACTGCTGTGAACCTGTCCAACTCTGAAGCCAAGGCACCTGCCAAACGCATACACAAGCCCAGTCAGTGCATTTGTGACATCCTAGATGGTCATGGAACCACTTCTCAATGATCATCTGACCCAGCTGTCGCAACCGGAGTCCAGATGCCCACTGTCTCTGAGAAAGAAACTAAAGTCCTAGAGGGAGAAGGATCAGCCGATTGGATGATGCTAGTGGAAGACTCTGATGAATATGCACTAGTTGCCGAGACTAGTGAGATCGAAGCTATTGAGCCCCGATCTCTCACAGAAGCCAAACATTGTCCTGATTGGCACCTGTGGGAGGCAGCCATTCACAAAGAATTAGCCATGCTCCATGATGCTGGAACCTGGGAACTCACTGAAGCCCCAGCAGGTGCCAACATCATTCGTTCAAAATGGGTCTTCTGTGCTAAGAAGGAGGCAGCTGGAAATGTAGTATGTTATAAGGCTCGCCTCATAGCTCAAGGGTTTTCACAAGTACCTGGAGTGGACTACTTCGATACTTTTGCTCCAGTCGCCAAGCTGGCATCTATACGGATGGTGCTTGCGCTAGCTGCTGCAAAAGACATGGAGTTGCACCAGATTGATATTAAAGGCGTGTACTTGAACAGGGAACTCACTGATAAAGAGACGATATACATGTCTAAACCTCCAGGCTACCATGTGCCAAACTCTTCAGGAAAAGTCTGCATCCTACAGAAAACCCTATACGGAATCAAGCAGTCCGGACATTGCTGGTATCAAAAGCTTGTTGACATTATGCTCACCAGACTACTTTTTTCCTGCCGTGATGTGGATCAGACAGTGTTCTACTGCCACACAAATGACACCATAATAATTGTCCTAGTTCATGTTGATGACTGCATGATCACTGCAACATCACAGGCATTGGTACACCAGTTCAAATCTGGTATCTCGAAGCATGTGGAAATAACAGACCTCAGCAAGCTGCACTGGTTGTTAGGCATCAAAGTTAAACGCGATAGGGAACGACGTACCATACACCTTTCCCAAAGGTCTTATATCAAGTCCATCATATGCAGGTACAACTTCAGAGACCTCAAGCCTGTATCCATGCCAATGGAACATGGCTTAATCCTCTCTATGTCACAAATGCCCAAGACTACAGCAGAATGGGCAGAAATGTGCAACACACCTTATAGAGAAGCTGTTGGATCACTCATGTATGCTGCACTTGGGACCTGCCCTGATATCACCTTCGCCATTCAAGCAGTATCAAGGTATTCAACAAAATTCAGCCCTAGTCACTGCAATGCTGTGAAATGAATTTTTCAATACTTGAAAGGAATGACAAATCTATGGCTAACTTATGGGCATGTGAAAAATGAACTCACCGGGTATGCTGATGCTGATGGCAGCATGGCTGAAGACAGGCATGTGATCTCCGGATATGCATTTATTATCCATGGTGGGGCTGTTTCCTGGAGTGCAAAGTGTCAGCAGATTGTTTCCCGTCCACAACTGGAAGTGAATACGTCGCCACCGCACACACTGCGAAAGAGGCGATGTGGCTACGCACCCTCATCCGGCAGCTCTTCAGTATCAAAATGTCACCTATGACACTGTTCTCCAATAACTAGTCAGCCATTGCGCTAGCTAAGGACCACCTGTACCATGCTTGAATAAAACACATCAATATCCGTTTTCATTTCATCTGCTGGATTGTTGAACAGGGTGTCTTATGCCTTGTATACTGCCCCACCAACGACATGGTAGCTGACACACTTACCAAAGTGTTACCATCAACGAAGGTTAAACATATCGCAGTTGAGCTTGGGCTGTCCACAGTTTGAGGGGGAGTGTTGGAGAAACAAATATGTGACTGCCTGCATGTGATGTCACTGAATGTTTGCATCTCAGCTATGAGACATTCTTTTGTTTTCTCTTTATTCAATACTATAGGTATAGAAACTATAAGTAACATTAGTTAGGTTTGCTTTCCTCAGTCGTTTGACTATGCTATCGCGTTCTGACACTGAGGTGAGAAACACTTGCATTAATTATGTACTTCTAATGCTCACCTGTACACTATAGATTAGTGTACTAGGTAAATACATAGTCGTTTGACTACACTATTGTGTTCAGACACTGAGATTAGTGTACTAGTTATTCTTACAATTGTAATGATCCCAATACAGTTATGATCCTGGTATGGTCATGATCCTAGTACTGTACTGATCTGGGGAGACTTGGACAGAGGGGATACATGATCATGGGGGATACATGGACATGGGGGATACGTGGACATGGGGGATACGTGGACATGCGAAATATGGGGACATGGGGGATACTTGGACATGGGGGATATATGATCATGGGGGATATATGATCATGGGGGATATATGATCATGTGGGATATGTGATCACAGGGAATCCATGATCACAGGGGATATATGATGATGGGGGATACGTGATGATGGGGGATACATGATCACAGGGGATATGTGATCAGGGGGGATACGTGATCATGGGGGATACGTGATCATGGGGGATATGTGGACATGGGGGATACATGGACATGGGGGATATGTGGATATGGGGGATATGTGGACACGGGGGATATGTGATCATGGGGGATACATGGACACAGGGATACATAGACACGGGGATACCTGATCATGGGGGATATGTCATCATGGGGGTTACCTGGTCATGGGGGATATATGATCACGGGGAATATGTAGACACAGGGGATATGTGATCATGGGGGATATGTGATCATGGGGGATACGTGGACGTGGGGGGTACCTGATCATGGGGGATACATGATCATAGGGGATACATGATCATGGAGGATATGTGGACACGGGGGATATGTGATCATGGGGAATATGTGATCACAGGGAATATGTGATCATGGGAAATATATGATCATGGGGAATACATGATTGTGGGGGATACATGGATATAAAAGATACATGGATATGGGAGATGTTGGAACTTAGGATTTGTTTTTAGTGAGATACATTAAACTACCGATCAGTTAAATGGGCAACGCCCACCGTGCAAAGCACAGGTACCAAAACTTATTAGTATACATCATATCACTGATGCATTATGTAATCCACCTTTGAAATATTCCCCTAGTTTAATAGAATTAGTTAAATAGCTAGTTCTTATATAGTAAAATCAGTAGTAAAAATACTCACTTTGTCCCAGTGATTTGAAACTGCTAATTGCAGTGTTTCTTGAGTTGTGTAGCATTTATTGATAGTGCTAGTTGTTGATCTCCAAACTTCAACCTCTTCTCAATTTAGCTTCAATCTGAAGCTTGAATTATATTCTCCATTCATGAAAAAAAGAAAATCAAATGTATTCACAAGATGTTCCTCTTTATATATAAAGTAACTACATGAACTAATACTTGGAATCATGGATTCCCCTTTATTATAGCTTCTGCAGGGTATGGAGAAGAAATAAAAGTTAACCCCCCAGAGATATCATGGCAGTAATAAAATTCAACATAAGTGGTACTTATTGTTTCTGGTACATATACCAGGATAATTTGGCACTATTAAGAACATATATGGAGATTTGCATTTGTATATAGTGAATTTCACTGTACAAAAATTCTATAAATTTGTAGTAAAGTATTTGTAGGTTATTCTCTCAAATTTTCAGCTCTGAATCTGCAATTGAAGTTGTGCTATGGCAAATCTTTATTTTTCGGAAGTATTTTACCAAATTTCAAACTCCGCTCAGATCCACCAGTACGTAGCGAGTGAACGCCCGCGGAAAAGCTCCGAGCGATTACATAATACTGATTTAATATTTTTGAACTCC
This sequence comes from Ramaria cf. rubripermanens, assembly GCA_003316465.1. Taxonomy (NCBI): domain Eukaryota; kingdom Fungi; phylum Basidiomycota; class Agaricomycetes; order Gomphales; family Gomphaceae; genus Ramaria; species Ramaria cf. rubripermanens. The sequence continues at coordinate 7,463 of QFFB01008523.1, forward strand.
GCGCAGTATCTATCGTCCACCAACATTAGTAGCGAGCCCTATATCCTATATACAAGTTGATGTGACTCAGATAGAAAGAGACAAAGCCTTCTGGAGTCTCTTTGCTATCCTGGTGGCCTAGGCTGCCAGTCCAGGCAAAAATTGGACCCCAGGAGGCCTGAGACTCCAATCCATGCAAAAACTCACAGCACAATCCGCGCAAAAATTGGCCAAAACCGGAAAATAAGGCAAAAGTGGTTAAGACCCGATTTTCCTGTCCGGGCTCACGACTCAAGTCATGGTATGCACTGTTGAACGATGGCCAAAGACGACTGAAGGTGCGTTAGCGCGGCAGGAAACCACAACTTAGGGGATCAGGGATCTCTCTGTAAGTATTTTCACGGGTCCTCCGTCATCGGCTCGATCACTTCTCGAACTTTTGGGACTCTGAATCTATGCAAATCAGCCACGACGCCATTTCTGTACATCTCGACCAAACCATTTTTGTGTACTTGTATCCAAACTCTCTCACAATCCTACTGAAACTTGTTTAAGTACTTCCAGCGGCATGCACCACAACGAAATGTACATTGAAAAGTAGCAATGCATGCTAGTATTGTTGCCCCGGTTGCTGTGAACCTTTGTCGGAAGTCACTCCAGAGGGTGCAAGAAGTAATATGTATACATTATTGTGGAGACAGGTAGACCCGCATTTCCAAGCTTTATATTTCAACAAAATGTGGAAGAGACCCACTCCTGGGTATAGAAATGGTTATCTTCGTCGCTCTCCGGCTTCCCTGATCTTGTAGTTAACTACTGGTACCAGAAAGGCAATGCGGTCACAGATGCCCTTCTCCTCCATGTCTTCGACGATATCGTTGATCGGCTTATATGCTTCTGGTCGCTCTTCTAGTAACAAGTCGGGATCTGTACACACAACTACGGACCCATATGCAGTTGTTGTCAAAAATTCTTTGGGAGGTGCGTATACATGGAGATCCTGACGAGGTCTGTGTCGACCTGCACCGTGAGCTAAGGAATTGACTACGTGAGACAACGATCTGATTCAGTATATGTGGAGCCGAGAATAATATGTCCTACTGTTGTAGTTTCCATCCCCTGACGGGGCGAGGATCCAAGTATAATCACCTCTGCTTCCGGGACAAGCAACGAATTCATCACTAGTAGGGACCGCTCCCTTACGGTGTATCCACACCTCGGTCAGTTCGCCGTCAGAACCCAACGTCAAGGATTCTCTCGTAACCGAGTTGTGGGTCGCGTCTATAATTTTCACGAGTTCTGTAGGGTCATTTGAGTTGCGAAACAAGCACATCATGATCCTGTGGGCAACTAGGTCACGATTAGCAGCGGCCCACCGGACGGCATAATCATGATCCTCCATGTATGAATTAAGAAGGGTAGAATATGTTGGAAGACAGGGATTAGATTCGTCGGCTGTTTGTGCCGCTTGAATCGCTGCACCCAAGCCCCTCGAGCCGGTATGAACTACCATAATGCCGCACTGTAAATGTCCAGCAATATTATTCAGCGAGGGAACGCACCGACAAGATATAAGGCCCCCTTGTATATCCCTAGTTCATTGGCACGATCTCTATCAATTATAGCTTCTCCAAGACATATGTCGGCAAAATGGTTGCCACCACCGATGGTACCCAAGCTACTCTTGTCAAAAGGTGAATGTCGGCGGATACCACGAGACTCAAGCCAGTCTTGGACATCCCCGTCCCAAGGGTCGTCAAGCCCGCGTAGTTCATTTGCTAGTTGCTGGGCTAGTGCCACGGGTCGTGTCATCAGAGGTGGAGTTAAGGCGTAGACAGCCACGCCGCATCCTATGTCCGATCCGATCACAGCAGGATATACGTCGTCTGCTGCAACGGCATATCCTACTGGGAATCGAGTTCCTGGATGGAGGTCAGGCATCCCTACCACCAGGCGAACGCTGGGCAATTTTGACATATTTTCCAGTTGTTCAATGGCTTGATTGTGTATTTTAGATCTTCTTGCTACGATACGAGTCTCTGCCGGAGGGGGCATGTACTCCTCTCCTTTGCTGACAAAGACTTCCTTGATAGAGGAGGGAACAGCCACACCTCTTTCCAGTTCCAGACCACCGTGAAAGAAGACACGAGAAATGTTATCCTCCCGGAACTTATTTCTAGATTCACGGAGAATAGTGTGTTTATGATCCGAGTCTGAGTCCGCGTCAAGCAGAAGAGTTGTTCGCTTTTTTTGATTGGAGTTCAGGATGATTGTCAGAGGGCGGGTGAACATGAACGTCAACGGCTGGCCGGAGCACATCGTAGGGAACGTGAGATATGTGGTCCGGAGATTTGCATCCGTTTTCTAATGCAAAGAACAGAAGGGGAATCTCGAATCAAGATAACTATTCAGCGCGAGTGGCGTTCTGCCTCGATGGCGGTTTTGACGTGCTCTGATGAGCGTGGAGTAGTTTTCAATGGTGTACTAAAGAGGTCCACGACTGGAAAAGAATATTTCAATTTCAACCGAGGAGTTGAACGTCAGGGATACTAACGTACTTCAGGAAATTGTGGTCAGCATATGATGTAAATGATCAAGTTGACAATTCATGCAAGCACTCACATTTGGCCAAGTACCTTCGATCTTTAGAACCTGTAACAATAGGATGTACTATCATGCAGTTTAAAGCGAGGAAGTACGAATTAGACAACAACCGTCACCAACTTCGAACTTATTATAGGCGCCCACTCACTTCTTCCTCCATGGGCAAGGCTGAAGCGGTCAGTTTCGCCGCCACACCAGGAGACCTTGTAAGTTCGACCATATACTCCGTCGCAATTACACTCCCCTGATATGCTGCAACAGAGACAGATCGTGTTGAGCTATCTCTGCGACAACTGCTACGCTGACACAGCACAAGGTCTTGCACGCGAAAGCTCGACAAGAGAGCTTGACAGGGATGGGGACGAAGTTTTGACAGGTGGGGGGTGTAGTGTTCTGAATCCCCAATTTTGGCGCGTAGTGCAGCTGCGCAAGGGTGGGTTAATCCAAGCTTCTATCTGGGCTTGCCTCATATCTCATGGGTCAAGGCACTAGGGATCAAGACGCGTCTACTCTCAGGACGAATTGGAGATGCCATAGACATGCTGAACATTCACTTTCCCAGCGTATTAGCCCCGATGGCTGACGAAGTACAATATGATCCTGCCCTTCTCCCTGCCAATCTCTTTCTAAACCTCAGAATCCAAAATTTCATTGAGCAATCACGTACAATCCCTCTCCCTTGGCCTTCGACCTCTTCCATCCCTCCAACGCATACTTATTCCCCATCAAAGGACCATCTTGGCCTGGACCAGCCTTACCCATCGCTGAGCGATTCCACTGAAGACGAAGAGCGCAAGAATCGGTTATTGAGTCTCATGAATGAACTGTATACACTTGCGCGGAAATTGCACGTACCTGAGGACCGTACCACATATCTTAAGGAGCTTTCGACTGTTGGTGGATTACTTGCCTATCCTGTACCAGAAATGAGTCGAGGATTGCGTAAATACTTGGATATTTCAAGGCGAGAGGCGGTCTCCGATCAAATCAATGAAGCCATCTTGTGTAAGTGTATTTTTTGAGAAATTTATATCGTTTTTGTTTGATATCTGGACCTATAGTTCGAACAAACGTCGCTCCGCCCTCACTCATCAAGCATATCGTGCAGCACACAACCATATTATTCTCAACCCTAAATTCACTGAGCCATCGCCTACCGCCACCGGACCAACGTCCACCCGGCACTGAGCCATTTCTCTGGGGAATCAGTACAACACAAACTAAGGACGTGAAAGATGTGAAGACCGTTAAAGAGAAGGATTTGCTCGAGGTATGTTGCGATCCAGTTCAGTGTGACTTCTACGATCACTCATTCTTATAAGGTGGTTCCATTGTTTGAGTTAGAGAGGCTGTTAGGATCGGACCTATAACATAGTCTGGAGCTTTTCATAACAGGGCTGAGCTCGGGTTGGTTACTATGCACGAGTCACTTATGATGACTTTGATTGTTGATCATATTCGTCGTCGAGGCTGTTTGTTCACCATTGTAGTATGAGGCCATCGACGTCTGATCCTGGCTGTGAGCTGGAGAACCCATCGACCGCAGTCGTCAGCCAGTATTCAGATCTGAGAGGGGTGTCTTATTCCACTGTTTGGTACGGGTATGCAGGGTCTATGCAATAGATAACTCGAAGCAAAGCCAAACCAGTCAAGCGGAATGCGTAGTAGATATTTTGATGAGACCCTTCGCCATGCCATCAAATATCCTTTTTCGGGCGTCAGTTGTCTTCTTCGCCATCTCAAATGCAAAATCGTGATTAATCTGAAACAGATCATGAGTAAGCTGTGGAGCAAGCTTGACTTTCACTGGCCTGAGAAATGACCTTTGCTGCACTTGCAGTCAAGCTTGCACGTTTTTCGACGCCGCCTTCTCGCTCGCCCAATTTATGTAGAATATCTGATATGGATTTAAGTGCGGTCAACGCACTAGAACGCAGGCTCTTCAAAGCTTGTGGTAACTAGGTATGCCAGAGAATCAGTCTATATGGTGACATATATGGAAGGCATGGCCTACTGGGTCACCCTTACGCTTCGAGCCAGCCTTAAAGCGAGTCGTCTGGATACCGAAAAGAACAAACGCCTAAGGAATGCATGAGAATTGACGCGATGCACAAAAGTAAATAATTAACCTCTTGAGCAAGTTGTGCAACATGAAGTGACTCCCACGGTAATCGCTTGACGTCGGACACTTCTTCCAGACGCGCAACTGCGTCTGTCGAGTCGTAACATGTCAGCTAAAAAGACTTCTGGCCGTTTGATCTTGGCAATTACCTTGGAAATAACATGACACAATCTCTGGCGGATCCTTCCATGGTAGCGCTTCTGCTGAAACACTGCCATTGCTGGATGTATGTGAGGAACCATTTGACTTTGTGAGGGAGGCAGAGTCTGCAGGTGCTGTCCTCGGCCGTCGAGCGGAAGTATGGTGAGGTCCTAGCCACTCAGCTAGAGCAGTTGTATATCGGAAAAATGACTTCTCATCAGGAGTCAGCTGGCAACGGATGTAAATTCAATGATAATTAGGGAAGCATCAGCACTCACTTCATCGAGTTCAGCTGGGAGCACGGTTTTTAAGCGTTCCTCCAACGGGCGCTTATCGTCAGTCTGTGGTACAAGCTTAAGGTACAGAGGATCGATAGCCTTGTCGGGCGAATTCTCATCGTAATCGCTTGCCTGGGACAACGCTCGAACATAGATTTTTAACCAGACCTCTAACCAGCCAAACTGCGAAAAACATGTCGTGAGAGTCTATAGCGGGCCTATAAGCAATCATCTCACAGCGGGATGCATTCCACCGATGACCGTTTGTGTATCAAAGGATTGGCCTTTCGGTTGATGATCAGGCAGTATCGAGAAGTCCCGATTATCGTGGTGGACTGGAATGATGTCATGGGTCAACTGAGAAATTTCTCAAGTAGAAAATAAGCATACTTCGATCAAATATGAATCTAAACTCAAGCAACTCTACGTCGACTGTCTCCGGAACCGCAGGTTCGTGTGTCAGTCTCATCCTCACATGCTCCATCTTAGTTAGGTCTCGTTGCAGAGAGTTATCGAGACGGTCTTCAAACAAAATAAAATCCTGGACCTTATATTTATAGGATTAGAGAGTACCCACAGAATATAAAGAAGATGCACCTGGGAGTACTTTTCGTGTTGGAATGCCCTAGCAATCATTTCTGCCGTCTGGTCACCAGCAACCTAAGAAACCTGGGGACATGCTCCTGAAGGGGAACCAACTGACCTCAGTGGAGTTCGACGCATATATCTGGCTTGCTTCAAGACATTCGTTTGGCATAGTGAGATCACCGATGGCGGCCAATGAAAACGTTGCCGCACGAGAGAGTATAAGATGGGAGAGCGTGTCCGTCTGCATCTGTTTCGGATTCAGCGTCCGATAATGCTCTAGTGCAAGGCCCGGCGCAGCTGTGATGCGTTGCAATTCTTTCAAAAGACTACAAGGCAACAAGATGAAGACTCGCCTAATAGGCGATATAATCGGATGAGCATTAGACGGAACTGGTAGTTGTGTTTGCTTCGCGTCAGGGCATACTCTAAAAAGATGGTAGCGTTCGAGATATGCTTGGGATCACCTACAAGCCGTCATATAAAGTTGTCAGCATTAGCGGCGGACAGGAATGACGGTTGATACATACTACTAATAGACCACAATGACACAAACACTTCGCCGACTAAGACGGCTAAATCATCTGCGGGTTGAAGGTCTGTCTTAGGTAACGTCTTCCCTACCCAAGGACTGTCAATACCTAGCAGATGTTTCTGACAGGGAAAACCTACCTAGAGGTAGTGCGTCGTGGTAGTGCCTTATTAATTGTTGAAGGCACTCCAACTCGCTATCGACCGTGACCTCTTCTGGACAAAGAGTAACACGACGCAATTTGTACGAATTACTTAGCCGGCGCAAGTTGGGTTCAGTGCTCTAGCCCACGTGTGAGGCCTAGTATCGTAAACCGGACAACTTGACTTACAGTGTCGACCGGCACGTTGTCTAGGATCGCACGCCATTGTGTCAGCTCAGCTCCTTCAAGCGAAGTGACATAAGGTCTAAGATCTTCGTAACATGACGGCTTGCTGCTAAATGTGTGAAGATAACGGCCTAGGAGTCTCACATACACACCTTCCTCTAGGGTGACATCAGAACCAAATTACAGGCACATCCTGTAAAGAGAAAACTCACCAGGTGTCAGTTCTGACTCCTCTCTTACCCGGCGCTCGAGCTCTAATAGAGCTAATAACGATCCCCTCTCTTCTTGGCCGTCTGTATCCGCAAGCCTCTCCAACACCTCACGCGTACCATGTACACGGTCTTCCAACGTTGTCTCCACCACTTCGGCTTCCTCATCAGACTCTGTGTCGGCCCGTTGTGCCGCTAATTTCGCCTTGACCCTTTCCCTTTCCGCCTTATCTTCGTCTTCAAGCTGTTTTTCTCGTGCAACCTCCTTCGGATCACGCACGCGGTTGAGTTCTACCATCGTCGCACGTAATGAGAACTCAGATTGTTTCCGGAAAGTAGCATCCAGTAATGAGAGGTACGTCAACCAGTTCCTATCTCTGGGTGGGTAACTGTCAACCGGCGCTGTGGTCATCCAGGACAAAAGGAACATACTTTTTATTCTGTTCTGCTTCCTCGTGTAGCTCTTGCTCAGGCTCGGAGCCTTCTAGGCGTTGTCTCGCAAGTTCGCCTTCAGCTTTCCATATCCCGAGCTTGACCGCAACTTGGGCGCGAACCTCGTCAATGACTAATGAAGTCGCGCATAGGCGCTGACCAGCTGGCGACAATAGGAGTTTCTGGGCTTCGGCTGCGGTGTAGTTCCATGAAGATGAGTCAGCGTACTTGGACATGTAAGAGCCCTCAAGAAGGATGTTTGGTACGCGCGTCGTGGGAGTTACAGTAACTCACCCAAGCGACCTATCTCGAAGAGTATAGAGAGATGGAGGTAAAAACGGTCTGGTGAAGAAACGGACGAGGTGGTCGCTGTTTCAATGAGCCGCAAGGATAAGCCAAAGAGCATAGAACGGGTTGCAGCCGGAGTGTGAGGGTCATTCGCCTTATACTTCCCTTCAGTATCTGGACAAATAGGGGAAGATATAGGGAAGGCTACCTGTAATACAGCAGACATGATACTCCAGTATAAGAATCGATCGTCTTTGAAAGTTTTGTGCATCCTGGTAGAAACCTGGCCAGATCTAATTAGCAGCTGCAATAATGGCTCTAAACACGGGTATCCTCAAACACGAGTGATGCACATAGTTATAGCACGCGAGTGTGATGAGTGCCCGACACTCACCTGCTGCGCGGTTTTCCAATTCGAGATCTTGGTGTTGGCCATGAACGTTTGTGCGCCTAGTTCCTCATTTCCCGGCTGTTTCTTAAATGCCTCGTCATACATCGCGGTAACATCCTCATCTGTCAGTGACGTTGTCAGGACGAATTTTAGGCGATACTCAAGTAGGTGTCAAACATACGTCGACCAAGTGCTCGGAGCGAATGAGAAAGCGCAGCGAGAACGATATCCTCCGTAGGCTTTCGTATAAGGACTTCGTCACAGAGACTACTAGACTCCTCTGCTTTGCCAGCACGTGCCAGCGTAAGCGCTTTTAGTGACTGCGAGCACGTGTGAATGACCATTCGAGGCTGTATTAGACGGGGCATACCTTGACGAGCTCGGACGCGGGCTGCTTTTTGAGTAGCTTATTGCAAGCCTGCAGCGCAGCTTTCAACGATCCCGTTTCTAGCGCATCTGAGGTATTGGGCGGTAAATGCGAGATGAATGCCTTATTCGTTTGCACTTGCCGTAAATGGGTTTGACTTGTCTTTCTTGCAGTGCAGACATGACGAGAGAATGAGTATGGCCAGAAGAGCGACCAATAGTTCTCTGCAGGGGTAGTATTTCGATGACAGCGAAAAAATTGGCCGAGGCGGGAGGGACCGGAAGGAACCACACACGGCGTGAAACCCCGTGAACGGTACCGGCCGCCCGGGGTTTCTTTACCGTGACATATGAGCATCAATAACAATGAAGATTACTGTAAATCTTGAGTGAAGAAACTCCTAGGGTATGGAAGATGTAGGTGGGTATATATACATATGTTCTTATATATATTATTGGCTATGCAATGCGGATCGAGCTCACCGTGAGCACTGACCTGATCAACTTTTTTTACTTTTGGCCGATTCTCAGGCAAGGTGCAATGATGGGCTGGACTGAGAATCGCCCAAGACTGAAAGAAGGACTCCAAAGGTGTCATCGGCGTCTGGAATATGTAATTTCAGGCTCATCCCACGACTCCCACCCGGCCTGTAGTAGTACTTGCATATTCCCGAGGTCGAGTCGGGTTCAGTTCGTCATGGCTATCCGCACTCGAAATAATAGCTGACGTGAGCTTACCGGCCCAAATTGATTTCAACATGCATGCCTGTGGTGCACCCACAAACATCGATTTACGATTCAGTCGGTACGTCATAACGCATCAGCGATAAGTATATCCTGTAGCGGCGCCATGGCACCCGTCCCCGACTCCGCTTGTGTCTTACTGTAATGAATGTAAAGACCACGATCAGAAGGGTGTGGAGAGTGGATTTGCTTGCAGTTCCTTGTATTTACATAACAATGAAATCACAATGTACAGCATGTCAAAGGTGTTTCCTTGCTGTAGTCCACTGCTCACTTCCTTATGCGATGTGTGCCGCATTTCAATCTTAACAAGTTGAGTTATTGCTACACTGGCAATCACATATGTGAGGCACAGCGACTCTGTTCAAGTGGAGGCCTCCACCTCCCGTCCGTAATGCATCAGAAGCATTCTTATGTATTATTATGGGTGAAAGGATGCTAGCCTTGACCATCGAAAACAGCAAACATTGAGATCCTTGGTGTTCAATATAACTTTGTCAGCTTTAGAATCTGGTGTAATGGCATGCTTTGTCTTACCACATAACAAGCTTGGTGCTCTGAAAACCCAATCCAGCTATACAAAAAATGTTCAGTGTCATCAAGGTTACAGATGCTAGCTCTTTGTGATGTATTTTGGCACAAACATTGGGGGGGAGGATGGCAAAATGTTTGGCTTCAGAATATGTCATTACAAGTAAGAAAAGGACTTGAAGGACTATTCTTCTCTATTTTTCCATTCCAACAGACACTTTAATTACCATCATTTTCTCTCCTCATTCAACTACTTTCATGGACTTTCACAACTTTATGCTTTGATTCATCAGCTCAACTATCACATTGAGGCACACTTCTGTGTGTAGTTACCAGTGAGGCGCACTCAAAGTGTGTAGTACACTATATCAAGCATAGTGTCAGGTTTCTTTCATTATTACTGATCAGATCATTTTCACTTCTACTCTACTTCATCTAGCTAGTGAAGTCGACCCCTAATGAGCCAGGGGCTCAAGTTTTCACATGAATACTCCTTAAATACTATCACCGATCAGGATGTGGATCACTTTCCTCATTTTATTAATAAATAATTAGATACTTGAAATAATTTTTTAAAAATTTTTGAGAATCTTTAATTGCATGT
>QFFB01008531.1:0-28475 GCA_003316465.1 Ramaria cf. rubripermanens
ACTCTTCCCTTGTTCACGCCCTTGCGACAAGCGATGAAGCTGGCCTACCGCAGATTGGCGTCAGTGAAGCATTGGTATATCGAGTTATTGGGTCCCATTTTTTATGCAACATGTTTAGTGGCTTTTATTAGGGCAAATTTTTGAAGCTTTTGGCGAAGTCGGTCAAAGCAAAAAGAATCTTGGAAGTTGGTACTCTGGGCGGGTGTGTCATCTTGCTTCTTATACTGGTTGTATTTTGATTGCCACGCGTCATTGACGTTTTAGGTACTCCACAATCTGGCTTGGGAGAGCACTACCACAGGATGGCCAGCTAATCACACTCGAGGTCTCGGAGCTTTATGCGAAGGTAGTTATGACATTTGTTATGTGTTCAAGCTTAAGGCGTAGATCTATCCTTATATACTTGAAGGTGGCGCAAAAGAACATTGATCATGCTGGTCTGTCCTCGGTTGTCGAAATAATCGTTGGGGCAGCCATCAAAACTTTGCCGACGTTGCAACCCAACCCTCCCTTTGATCTTGTCTTTATTGATGCGAATAAGGACGGGTATCTCGAGTACTTCAGGGAAGCGAAGCGTTTGGTTCGGCCTGGAGGCGTCATCCTTGGTAAGCATTGGTGTTGTCGTTGAATGTTAGACCAACAATTCCCTGCAGTCGATAATGTAGTGCGGTATGGCCGAGTTGCTGATCCCAATGAGTCCGACAACGCTGTTGAAGGGGTGCGCCGATTACTGGAGTACATAAAGGACGATTCCACAGTGGAGGCAACCACAATATCCACCGTTGGGGCAAAAGGCTATGACGGATTTTTGTATGCTTTCAAGTTGTGATGTATCAAACAATCCGAGATATAGTATGTACTGGGCGTTTGGGGCGTGACTGGCAGTGAATTCAATACAAGCGAGTACAACCGTACGAGCCCATAATAGTAGATGCTGGACATAACTCCTCGGGTTGGTGCCAGAAATGAGTATATGATGACAATGAAAATGGTCCATTCATATCAAAAGTAACGTGGGGGGTGGATGAACCGAAGACAAGCTAATCGTATCGACTACGAGAAACCTCGAAAAAAATCACAAACGCATCTGTTCTGCTCGGCATTCCAAGGCTTAAAACCTAGAGAGCGAAGAATGTGGCGACAACGGCGACAAGGCCGACGACAACGGTCGACGAAGTGACGGCACCGGCGCCGTTAGATGAATGACTGGCTGCAGCAGCGGCAGCAGTACCAGTGGCGGAAATAGAAGCACCACTTGCCATGGGGCTGGCAGCGCCGGCCGCAGCGCTGCTGGTGGAGTTGGGAGAGGCTGAGGCAAGAGCAACCATGATGTCGGGGGGAATTGTCATGTTGTTGGCGTTGTTAACAGTGAATTTGCCGCCTTGAACTGCTTGAGGGTTAGCGGCAATCAGGGTCTGCATGTACCTATAAGATGGGACGTCAGTTTCTGTCGCAAGAAGAACAAAAAAATCTGTCCGAAATGATACTAACATTACGTTCTGGGCGGTCTGCATCATAGCATCCTGGCTCATACCAGCGCAGTTGGTGCTCATGCCCCAGCCGTTAGCGTACGAGTTGCCAGCAGTCTTGCTCTTGGTGTAGCTCCAAAGTGCACTCATGTCCGGTTGCTGCGAAGGGATAGGATGAGTCACAACGCAGTTTCAATTGCCCTTGAGACATACCGTCATTGTGAGGTTCGCCATCATAGAGCTCAGAGGCATGTAGCTAGATGAGGATGAGGATGGCATGGAAGCCGAAGGCATGGAAGAACCCATTCCAGTAGGGTCAGCTTGTCCAATGTTGACACCACCGAACATGCCCTTCTGGCAGTGACCGGGAACACCACAGTAGAACCAGATGGGGTTGGTGTTATTGATAACCTGGTTAACTATGGAGGCACCACCGTAAGTAATATATCCATGTATAACATCTCGAAAAATATCTCACAAACGAAGCTCTTATTCTGCACGCCAGAGGCGAACGCGCCTGGGGTCGATGTCTTGTTGCAAACCTCGAGAGCCGAAGATTGGGTCACAGTGTGGGGACCGGCACCCCAGACGAAGCTGACGGTGTCGCCGACGGACGCATTAGTAGAGAAGGGAATGTACCGGAGAACGCTACATGTACCGTCAGGATAAAAAGTTCAATACAATACAAGTGACCTTACCCTTGTGTGGGAGCGACGATAACAGTGTGAGTGACACCGCTGCCACCTGAGCTAACACCAGACGCGGCAGCCTCAGTAGCCGATGGAGTCCACATCATAGAGGGTTGGGCATGGCTAGCAGCACATTCTGGGTGCGAATTTTCAAATTATGATGATGACGAAATACGTCAAACACCTACGCTGCACGCAGCTGTCATAGCCGCTTCCACCCCCGCCCCAGGAGGAGCTGCCGGAACCGTACGACATCATGGATGAGCTCGCCATGGGCATTGAGCTGGCCATATGCATGGAGCTGGCCATCATAGACTCGGCCATTGACACGGAGCTGGCCATTACAGATGAAGTAGCCATCGGCATGGAGCTCGCCATGGAGCTCGCCATCATAGATGAATCCGCCATCGGCATGGAGCTGGCCATCGGCATAGAGCCACTGGAAGACAATTTGAGCTATTTGTATCGAGAATGGGCAATCAAACCACTAACTAGCCATTGCTACCAGCAGATGAACTGGGAGCGTCAGACATAGGAATCCCATTAGGAGCTGACACAGGGATTTCACTTCCAATGGCGCTGCCGTCACGAGGGACCATGGGAGCTGCATCAAAAGCATGAGACGAAGGGGGACACCAGAAGGACGGATGAGAGAGGGAGCGTACCCGCAGAGGAGACAGAAACGAGAGCCGCAGCAGAGATCAAATGAACGAAGTGAACCATTGTGAGGTTGGTGTAATGACACGAAACGAAAGATTGCGGGTCGAGTCTTTGATTGCGCTAAGTATGAATCCTCGCGGAGGTGTTGGCAAGCAGCTCGAGGTCTCTATCAAAGAGCAGTATCCCTGTAGATGAAAGAGTGAAGTCGAGACTGAGCTCGAGAGCTGTTGGAGGCAAAAGAGAAGGAGTGAGTCACCGGGTATCCAAACGAAATATAAAGGACTGACCGTAAGACAAGGAGAAGACGAAAGAGGCAGGCAAAGGGAATGAGGGTGAAAGGGGAGCGTGAGTACGAGACACCGAATTTATAACGGAGGCTTAGCAGGTCGTCAAGACTTTTGGAACTCCGCGATCAACGCTAACCCCCGGATAGAGCAAACTGTGATGATGATGCAGATTAAGTTTGCCGTATGACGCTCGACGCAATTTTGATTCGTGCCAGGTTCTTGACGTTTCCAGTCATATACATTACCGCGTCTTTCCCGGCTCTTCTGTGGTGAAAACTTTGGCACAAGACTTTCGTATGATCATCTTTGTTTGTGTGGCGCTCACGTTGCCTCAGTTGCTGTGTCACGGCTAGGACGCAGTACTGAGTGTATGGTGGTCCCCTGTTGATGCAATTACAGCTCGTCTCACAACCGGTCATGCCGGGATTCTCAACCCTCGCAACCGTTTACCGTTTCTTTCAATTATAGGTATATATCCGCGAGCGACAGCTCTCGGTTACAATAAATAGCTATACTATTCCATGGAATTATACTCTTCTCATTCTCCCAGGTCCAGCAGGTAGACCAACCCGCCGTGACCCTTCATCTTGTGGACCGTTGCCGCTAGAATTTCGTTCACCACTCCTCGAAGTAGTCATGCCTCGGGGTCGATCCTCCGACTTTGACGACGGTGCGGATTCAGATGCCGCTTGCACCGACCGTTTGGCATCTCGAATAGCCCTTAGTCTGTTAGTCGCTCGAGACCCTCCCCCGTCTCCAGTATCTGCCGGCGGTCGTCGTGCGGGGGGTGTACTCGACGAGGACGCCGCTGCGAGGTCATAAACCTCACGCAGGCCTCCCCGTTGACGTTCCGGGTCGTGATCAGGCATAAATCGGTCTTCATAGTTTCTCGGTACATTCCACGCTTTTGGAGCTACTCCACGCTCTTGTTCGTCAAACAACCACGAAGGAAGGTCTGCTGGTGATCTAGCGCGATCCAAGTGGTAAGCCTTCATGGCCTTAGTGAGACGCGACTCCTCTCCTGGTGGTGTCTCTGCACTTCCAGGAAGGGCTTGTAAATTTTCGCGTGTCGCAATATAAGTTGAAGCCCACCTTCGCCGTCAGCCAGAACGGACTTCTTCCAGGCCTGACTTACATTGACGGTGAGAGTGCCTGCTACAGTAGTGACGCGACTCCACAGATCGGTGCCATACCCTGAGATTGATGCAGTGGGACCTGTCACTGTCAAGCATGATTTCCGTACGTGTGATGGGTAACACACCTCGACTTGGATGCTCCTCATCAGATTCTTCATCTTCCATCTGCACAGCTTGTTTTCTCCGGGAAGACGCCCAACCACCCCCTGCGCGATTGGGTTGTTCCTCCTCGAAACTTGTGCGAGAAGATGGTGCCTTCATGCGGTCGAGAAATGATGAGCCACTGGCAGATGAGCTAGTTGAGGAGGAGTTGGTTCGTATAGTGTCTGGCTTGTCCCGCGAGGTGTGCAGGCGTGTGCTCTTTGAAGATGGTATCCGTGGTGTAGACGGTAATGGAGAACGTGACCGAGACCTATCGCTATTCTCTTCACGATTGGACCGTCCAGCGGACCATGAGCGGGAACTGGGAGCCACGCGCGAAGGGACTGATAGAGAGGACATGATACCAGGTGCTGCAAGCCTCAAGAAGTTGGTTGTTTGTATATAAGTGTTCTGCGCTCGGAAATCGCCGGAACTTGGTACATCATGAAGTCACACTGAGAAAATCAACACCTTCAAGATTGCCATGACAGTTCTCAGCCGGCTGCCGGTTACTGTCGCTGCTCGCCGTGCGACTGCAGTATGGACAAGGTTTGCGAGCACAGAGGCGGCCATTATGCCGAAAGCTAAGGTACTCGTGGTCGGTGGAGGTTCGACCTGAACGTTGTGTGACAATGTCTTTTCGGTGACATTTTCAGCAGGGACTGGTGGTTTGACTGTTGCAAATCAAATATTCAATAGGTTCAAGAAAAGTGGCAAACCTTTGCAAGATGGTGACATTGTAATCTTGGACAATGCATACGTGAGAGCTGTTGTCCTTCACTATTGCTCCAGATAACTTCACTCGGTGTCCAACACATAGTATCACTATTATCAGGTAAACACATTCTATGTGGCGTTAAAATTTCATTTTAATAATTCAACAGCCTGGGTGGACCCTCGTTGGCGGAGGCTTGAAAGACAAGAGCTCCAAGGCATTACGACGCCCTCTTGCTTCTCTCGTTCCTTCACACATTTCTCTTCGCCCAGAAAATGCCGCCACTTTCTCACCAACAACTTCCTCTGTCACTACGTCCTCAGGAGACACCATTTCCTACGACATATTGGTTGTAGCTGCCGGGATACAAAGTAATTGGGAGAATATATCCGGCGGCCTTTCTGGTGCACTCGCCGATCCTTTGTCTGGAGTATCGTCAATATACTCATACAATACCTGCGATAAGACATGGCACGATATAGAGGCCATGCGCACTGGAAAGGCTATTTTTACACAGCCTGCTGGACCCGTGAAATGTGCTGGAGGTAACTTACGCGTTTGCTTGAGTATCAGCGACCGTCTGTGACAATGAAGCACAGCCCCTCAAAAAATCATGTGGCTGGCCTGGGATCGTTTTAGGCAAACGAGCAGGGGCGGCAACATCAAAATTGAATTCTGGAATGGCATGCCGACCATGTTTAGGTACGGTGTATGAAAAAACTCCAACTTCCATGGGTCTCATATGGCACCTACCCTCATTCCTGCAGTGTGCCAAAATACTCGGAAATACTCAATGCCCTCCGCATTGAGCGAAACATACGTGCCGAGTTTTCGCATAATCTCGTCTCAATCGATCCCGCTAGTCGCATCGCGACCTTCAAGAAAGCCGATGGCTCGACTGTTGAGACTGATTACTCGTTCTTGCATGTAACGCCTCCAATGGGGCCCCCAAGTTTCATTAAAGAGTCCCCCATTGCTGATGCAGCAGGTTGGGTAGATGTGAACGAATCTACGTTGCAACACAAGAACCCCGAGTATAGCAACGTGTTTGCTTTAGGGGATTGTTCCAGTCTGCCGACCTCCAAAACCGCGGCTGCCATTACTGCACAGGCCCCTGTTGTCGCCGAAAATGTGTTCAGGTTGATGGAGACCGGAAAAATTAGCAATGCTGCATACGATGGGTACACTAGTTGCCCTGTGAGTGACTCCAATAAGTGTTTTATTTACCGACACTGAGCTGAGATGATGTGGCAGCTTCTCACCTCATATAACAAGCTATTGCTGGCTGAGTTTACATACGGCGCAAAACCGAAAGAAACGTTCCACAATTTGTTGAGCATCGACCAGGGGAAGCCCAGGAGGTGAGTTTGATCAGCTGTGTAGTAGTACGACGTCGCTTACCTTAGACCCAGATCGTTTTATTACTTGAAACGGGTAACTAAGGACTTCCGATTTGTCTGAACATCCTCTAATCAGTTTTACAGGACTTTTTCCCTTGGGTCTACTTTAATTACTTCGTGACCGGGAAGTGGTTCGGCCCTCGTGGCTTCTCGCGCCCAGATTTCTCATGAAAGCGAAGCTTAGAGAAATGCATTTTTGTATACTACCAGTTATACTACACTAGTATGACTTTGCGAGCAATGACCAACTGGGAGTGGCCAAGTGATGACCCTCCGTTATTAACAGAAGCCCTGTTGATAAGATCGGGACCTACGCCTAGGTTATACTAACAATCGACTTATTACTAGCCTGCACTCCTCCCCACGTGCACGAGGATCACGGCGTGCTTCACAGGTTGTTGATGGGGATGTTCCGTCGCTGGTAGCCGAACCAGCGCGGTAACGTGCGTCGCAGCGGCGTCCGAGATGTCACCTGCAAGTCCTCAATGGCGCTGGCCCATCGCACGAGCTCCGCCTCCGCGAACGCCGTCTGCATGATCGCCAGTCCGAACGGCATCCCCGTGTTGCTGTGCGTGCTGGCCGGGATTGTCACCATCGGATACCCGGCCTGCGCCGCGATCTGGTACGTCTGCCCAACATCCGGCGGTACCAGCAGGCCAGAGAGTTGTTTGCCATTGTAGCGCAGCGCAGCGTCGATGCCACCCTCGCGCGTCGAGCGCTGGCAGAAGCTGAGAGCTTGGAAGTATGTCGCGTCCCTTATGCCTTTGGTGGCAAGGGAGGCAAGGAAGCTGTCTTGGCCGGAGAAGAAGGCAGGGTTGCCGAGGGGCCATGGGTTACCGCCTTCGGAACCGTCGTTGTCGAAGTTGTACTGGACAATGTCTTCAAGCGAGCGGATGTTGGTGTTCTTGAGCTCGGACAGGTAGGTCTTGATATTGTTGTAGAAATCGACTTTGACAACTGTGAATTCCGACTCGTTTGGAAATCCGCGAGTGGTTCCAAAGTCCCAATTCCAACCGTTGGGGCTCACAATCGTTTGGAAATTAGGTAGCTCTGTCCCGTTGATGATGGTTGCGCCGGCCGACTCGATCAGCTTGACGAGCTCAACAAGCTTTTGCTGTTGCTCGTTATCCGCCAATGCCCAGAAACTCTTCCACGGCAGACCAAAAGTGGCATTCTTCAGGGCATCCTTGGTAGTCAAGAATTGAGCATATCCTCCCTTGGGAGATTTGTCTTGCTGAGCAGATGTGTAGTTATCTCGTGGATCAATGCCATAGATAGCATCCAAGACATATGTTGCATCCCGTACAGTCCGAGCAAAGGTACCGACTGTGTCCTGATGTTCGCTCTCCGGAATGACCCTGTTCCAGACGTCAGATCTCTGCGACCTTACAATATAAGTTCATTCAGAGACTCACCCAGCTCGTGAGGTCAACCCAACGGTAGGCTTGATACCCACTACAGCGTTCCTCTCTGCGGGATTAATTACTACGTCACAACGTCAATATCGGCACAGCAGCAGCACGATTCGTTAGCGACGGAGGGCCACTCACCACTGCCGTCCGTCTCGGTCCCCAGGGAAAATGCCATGGCATTCGCTCCAACAGCCGATGCGCTCCCGGAACTGCTTCCTCCTGGATTGACCGTCAAGTTATAAGGGCTCCTGCACTGTCCACCTCGGGGGGAAAAGCCCTCGGAGTAGTTGTTGCTTCGCATATCAGCCCATTCACTCAGAGTCGCCTTACCGAACAGGACTGCACCAGCCTGTCGCAGCCGAGCCACGACGAACGCGTCTCGCGGAACGATGCTGCCAAGAAGCACCCAGCTACCAGCGGTAGTCTCCATCTTGTCCTTGGTCGCAATATTGTCCTTGACAATGAACGGGATACCGTGAAGATGGCCGCGTACCTTCCCATCCCGGCGTTCAGCGTCGAGCTTTGCGGCGATTTCCATAACGTCAGGGTTGAGCTGCATAAGAACGCTTGAGGTATCTTTAAGCCCGCATCCTAAACGTTTGTGCTTATGACATTATGACATACTCAATATATACGTTCGTCTGGTGAATTCTCTGCAGGTAACATAAGACCAGCTGCTGGGACGTCAGGTGGCCTTGGCTCATCGCCAGCTGCATCTGGTCGATGGTGGCCTCTTCCAGGGCGAAGCCATAGCAATCCGGCATGGGAAAGAGATTCGTGGTGCCGGCATCTTGCAGCAGTGGGAAGACCGCATTGTCCAGCGAGTCAGGTTCGTCACCAAAGTCCTGTGCCAGCACCGGCAGCGCGAGACTGGCGCAGACGGCGAGCGCCAAAGACAGCCAGAGCCGAGCCGTAGTCATTGGAAGGTTGGCGAACAAGTACAAGGGAGTCCAAGCAGTCCCACTAGAGGAATCCAATGCGTTGCTCCAGAGTGATGGAGCAAGATAAAGCAGTCCGCGATAGGGCTAGCCTCGGGATTGACTCATGCTCTGATGATGATTATGAACTGTTTGATCACGTTCATACCGACGAGGTACAAGTAGTATAAGCCTCCTGCATGCTCACCACAGGTCGACATCGAGGTTTAGCGCACAGGTATATTGTTAACACCTTGCAGGTGATTCAGTGAAGGTCTGCATTGACACGTGCAATGGGCACGTGACTAGCAAGCTTTGATTCTCTTTACTAGCTTTGTTGCCACTCACCTCGAACACGTTTCCCTCTCTGACCCCCCACCAATATGTCGCGTCTTACGTCGACCGAAGTGATTCAGCGAGGGGAATATCTGGAGCCCGATTTCGATCCCATGTCGCTTACTGTGCCGCACCTTCTCTCCATATTAACTCTCCATGCCGTCAAATATCCAACGCCGTACAGCAAGTCGAAGTTGGTGCAAGCATTCAATGATGAAATCAAGCCGCGTACAAAACAGTTAAAGAAAGAGCGACTCAAACAGGAGAGTTCGCTCGCCAGCTCGCATGGGATCGTTGATGGGATAACTGGTGAATCGATGAGTGATGTACGCCAATCCATGATTAGAAATCGTATGTGTTGTAACGGGAGTATACAACAGGATGCGGCACCGCCAGCCCAGCCACCACCGAGGCGATCTTCCAGAAGGCTTTCCAGGCCGCCTTCCCAGACTCCGTCCCCAACAAAGCCCGAGCCTGT
Source organism: Ramaria cf. rubripermanens (assembly GCA_003316465.1). NCBI lineage: Eukaryota > Fungi > Basidiomycota > Agaricomycetes > Gomphales > Gomphaceae > Ramaria > Ramaria cf. rubripermanens. Next base: position 9,641 of record QFFB01008531.1, read on the forward strand.
GAGTTATATCGATTCTACTACGGAAATTGTGCCTTTGAACCTGATATACCGTATGACGAAGCCAAAGCGTCGGCGTTCTTCCGCTGGCCCTTCTTTATCAAGGACCTCGTCCAGGATTGTTGAGCCCGTGGAGCCCGCTTTGCTGGAGGAGAGTGAACCCGATGAAAAGCCTGCTAAGAAGGTGGTCAGGCCAAGGAAGAGTGTAAGTTTTGCGTTAATCTTGCATACATTCTGCGGTTTTGATTTGGACCTCGTTTAGGCCGCTGCAGCAGGTCCCCAAGGACGGAGAGTATCAAAAGCGGTCAGTCATCTTCTATGTGCTCATACAGCATTACCTTGAACTGTCTGGTAGGAGGAAGTAGAAGGGTGGTCCGATAACAACGTGTTTCAGTCAGGAGCCGAGTCATCCTCGCCAACACGCCCTTCCCCAGGCGGCAGAGGAACTATCACCGTGCGCCGGCCAATTCGTCGCGGGAGGATATCCTTTTCTGCCCCTCCGCAGGTCCCTTCATCCTCTCCTTTTGCTGCACCACCGGCATCTCATACGTTTGATCCCGAGTTACCTGTGGCAGCTAAGCTGCCGCGCCGTAACCTACGCGCCGAGCCTACCAATGGTGCATTGAAATCCGCATTGCGACACATGAGTCGTGAGGTGGAACAACGCTCTTCATCCCCTTTACTGGAAGAGGAGTACGAAGAAGAAGCAGTGGACCAGGCAGAGAGGTCAATCGGCGACGACGATGAGGATGTCAAATTCAACGCAGAAGTATCAAAAGCTCTGGCCAATGGTGGCTCACAACGAGCTGTGGCCTATCATGAGGTTGCCCAACCTCAGAGTGTCTTCTCCTGGGCGCGCATTGTTTTGGGTGCAATCACGTTGGCATTACTTACGGCCGTTGCTTCATACAAAGTGCAGTCTGCAACGATTGGATATTGTTACCCTGGAACAGACACAAACGCAATTCTAGGGGAGCGGAAAGCAGCACGTCTCGCTGCTCAGGAATGTACGGAGCATTTGGCAAACCAATCTGGGGATGACCCAAGGGCTTCTAACATAACATGCACCCCGCTTCCCTTGCTGCCTCTTCCGGAACCCATGGCGTGTGCACCATGCCCAGCTCGCGCATACTGCACTCCTGACATGGTTACATGTGAGCCGTCGTTCGTGTTGCGCCAACATCCTCTGGCAATGGTCCCGTTCCTGCCTCCCCTCTTTGACGGTATCCCCGGTTTGGGGCCAGTTGCATTTCCTCCCAGCTGTGTAGAGGATGAGGAGCGGAAGAGGAATATTGGTCGACTGGGGGTTGCACTTGAGAATTATTTGGCTTTAACACGAGGGCACCGACTGTGCATTGGCGTGACTGGGCCAGTCAGCGACGGGGGTGAGGCTGCACAATTGGGCCTCCAAGTCGAAAGAGTTCACGACCACCTAAAGAAGATCACTGTGGTTCAGGTATATTGCCGTTTCACTTCTCTGTTAACTCTGATGCATTATCGTATCTTAGAAAAAAGTGGTTAAAGCAGACGAATTTGAAGGCTTGTTTGATCAAGCCATAGCTGACTTGCAGCGATTCGGATATGTGCTTATGGACCAGGATTCAAGGTACGCTCAACTTTATTTCGATTTGGCTGTACGTCAGGATATTTACGCTTTTTTCGTAGTGGCGCCACATATATTGCTGCTGTTCGCACTCACTTAGATCTTCCATGCAAGATCCGAGTTGCAGCAAGAAACACGTGGAACGAATGGAAAGGTTATGTCTTCGGTGAGCCCAAGCCATAAGTGTTTTACCTACCTGCTTACCCTTGCTACAGCTTCCGTCTTTCTGGTTATCTCGGCATATTGGTCAAGGAGAAAAATTGCGGCACGGCAGATTGAGTCTCGCAGATTGGGAGACCTTGTTCAGGTCGCACTCGACACACTACGGAACCAGGAGCTTGCACATTACACAGACCCCGTCTCCACGCCACATATCTACTTGTCATCGTTGCATCTCCGCGATGTGATTCTGCAGGACGAACACTCTATCCCTGCCAGACGTCGGTTGTGGGACAAAGTGGAGAAGATCGTAGAAGGGAATACAAATGTGCGTGCGAGTGTCGAGGAGCTCGTAGGTGGAGACGAGGGTCGCGTATGGCGATGGGTCGGGGGTGCACACAGTAATAACATCAAGTCGTCGTGAGCACGACCTAGGAGGTTGAATGTTTTCAAGCCTGGTTTCCAATTTTCTTGTTTACAACAATTAATAGTGTAATTGTAGACGCTGTAGTAGCACGCTGTAAAACGGGATACGAAAAAACTGTCCGCGCTAGCTCCAGGCACCCATTGGAATTGAGGAGACAATTTTTTCTGCTAATGCACGCTTCATGAACTGCTCTTCGGCTAATGCTCGCGTTGTCTAAGGTAACTGATTATTGAGTGTCATAATCCTCTGAAGGAAACCACGCACCCGTAGGAATTTATCTAAATCTATTCGTCCAGCGTTAAGTGCACGATGAAGGTGGTAAATTGTATCCTCAATCGCGTTGTCTTCAGCTATTAGATTGATGAGCCTAAACGCGCGTGGTCAGGATGGGTATTTGGGATTAACGCGAATTCATACTGGTTATACACTATCGTGGTCGAGCAAATGAGCTCGTCCACCTCAGGGTCACCTTTCCTCCGGAGCTCATGCAAGTTCACCTCGGCGCTATTGACGGTAGCGCGTAATCTGTCTCTGACGACACGACAGACATCTCGCACAGCTTCCAGGCGCGCCATCTCGTCACGTATAGCAGGCTCACCAGCGAGGAGGTCTGCCTGTGCACTCTGTAGACGCGGCATATCCGTCGCAAGGGCCCGCTCGAGTGCTGTAAACTCTGATGTAAATTTGGCATGTACCTGTGCGTGTAGGCGAAGTACTTCGGGGTTGGGTGGCCGTGGGGGAGCATTGGAAGGTAGAGGGATTGCGGGCGGCGTGTCTTCGACGTCTTCATCGAGGTAATTACGTGCGGGAGGCGGGGGAACAGGTGGCAAACCAGGTTGGGCGGATGGCGGGGGGTGTCGTCCAAGCGAGGGGATGTGTGCTGGTATGAACGGTTGCTGAATACTGGGTGGCGGCGGAGGTGGTGGAGGAGGCCCTGTGGACGGCATTAGGACATGGCCTGGGGATACAGGCCACGGCTGAGGCGGGATAGGCTCGGGGTGAGAATAACGATGAGACAGTCCTTGTGAAGAGAGAGAGTAATGTGTGGCGGAGGCGCTACGTATGTGAGTATGTGAGGGCGACGGCGCATGTGAGGATGGAGTGGAATAAATGGGTGGTGCTGGTGAGGGAGCAGGAGTTGCAGACCGAGGCGGGTGGTAGACCTACATCACCATGTAAGAGAGAGTTTGCAGAAGGTGAGGAAATGACACTTGCATTTTGTGGGACAGGAGAATAGTGTGGCGCAGCAGGTGGAGGAGATCGGGTTTGAGGGCGAAACGTGGGGTTGGAGACTGGGATAGGCCTGGGAGGCGGTGTGGGTCGGCGACCAGGTGACGAGGCAGATCCGTTGGGTCCGGGTGCATGTGGGGGTGGCTTACTCGAGTAGTCTGCGTTCGCGGGTGACGGGGTGGGGCGAGAAGGCGACGGGGCCTGAGGCTTTGCATATACTGGGGGGTCGCGAGAGAATTGATCTGTCAAGACGTCCATCAACGACTGGAGATTGCATCCCTGTCCACAGCGAGTCAGCGGCGTTGCGGACAGGAAAGGGACATATTCACTTCGCTCTTCTTCTGCCAGGCATGGATGTAGGCCGGCTCGCAGCGCCCGCTTACGTCGACGAATTTGCCTGCCTTGACCAGCATGTCACTCGTTGGAACGACATACACGAGCGGGGGCTCGGTAGGGTACTGATGGGTGAGCCAAACCGCGACGGGGATGTTGTACGAGGCGCGACGATACTGGATTGGAAGCAAGCCGTGGACACACAGGAGGAGCTGCGACCTGCCGTCATCGAATGCTCATATTCGTGTCAGAATAGACGAAAATGCGGCAAGGAGTGTGAGACGTACTGTACACGTCTGTCTTTGGCCGGAGGGTCTGGTAGCTTGCCAGCACGGAGTCAACATGGTTGTAGACTAAATCTTTGTGCGAATAAGGCTGAATATTCAGACGCAACCATTTCTGGGTGAGCGAAACACTATCGGTCATATGAACTTTTCTGCAATGGTGCCGGCGTGGGGGTCGTAGGTGACGATGCGTGACATACGCCGATGGTAGACGCTCCGGTTAACAGCTGCAGTCTCGTCTCAGTTAGCCCGAATGGATTCTTGCCCGATATGTACTACCAGTATGTGACTGGTCTTTGGTAGCCGTATCGGTCAAAGCTGTACGCGTACGCTGGCTGGAACGGTGCGGTCGGCAGTTCCCGGGGTCCACGCTGTGTAAAAAGGCCCCAGATTTCCCCGCTTTCCCTTTCCTCTTTTCAACTACCACCTCCTTCCCTATAATCCGTCTAGACACATAGAGTTCTTCTGTCCCGCAAACCTTTCGATTCTTATATAGTCCTCGTTGGTTCTGCCTCTGTGCCAGTCTCCTACATTTACAATTTATAGGTGGGCAGTCCTTATCGCTCCTTTTATCATTAAAGCTAAAATTTTCCAGAGAAACCCTGCAATTACAATGGCCCCAGCCGCTACTGCCTCTGCTCCAGCCCCCGTTGACCCCGTAATGCTCAAAGCTGCCAATGCCGCCAATGGCGACGATGCTCCCGTTGCGCCCCAAAATGACTTCGACGCCACCCAATTATTCGTTGCCGATAAGGCCACTCGCGACGCTGCCACACAGGTGCTCGTCGCTCTCGCCGAAAAAGATGGTCCTCAGGCCCTCGCCAACCTCGGCCTTGCCGAAGCCTTGCTCAAGGCTCTCGCTGACAAAAAATCGCCAGCCGCCCGCGAAGGCGCTGCGTCGACCATCAGGACTCTCGCAAAGGGCCCTTCCTCCATCGCCCTCGAGACCGTTTTCGTCGAATCTGGCCTCCTGAGTGCCCTTCTCGACACGTTCGCGGACAAGACGCCCGCCGTACGCACACTCGCCATAGGAGCTGTGCGCGACGTCGTCAAGGCACAGAGCCCATGGGCTGCCGCACTCGTACTCCCCCCCCTTCTCCTTCAGATTAAGACAGCCGGCAAGTGGCAAGTCAAGACAGGCGCCCTTGAGATTCTCAACCAGTTGATCAAGTCCGCGCCCGCCCAGACAGCACGTGCCATGCCAGACATTGTGCCCGTCCTTGCAGACGTCATTTGGGACACAAAGGCCGAGGTCAAGAAAGCCGCCCGTGACTCCCTCACAAAGGCCACTGCCCTGGTCTCCAACAAAGATATTGAACGGTTCATTCCTGCACTAATTTCTGCCCTAATTAATCCCGTAGAGGAGGTGCCCAGCACCATCCAACTCCTCTCGGCTACCACATTCGTTTCAGAAGTAGACGCCCCCACCCTATCTTTAATGGTGCCTCTGCTGGCTCGTGGTCTCACAGAAAAGTTAACGGCAACGAAGCGCAAGGTCGCCGTGTGAGTATACTTAATTGCGTTGTGCCTATATTTGCCTCATCTCCCGGCTACAGTATTACCGACAACATGGCCAAGCTTGTTGACTCCGAAGAGACCGTCCGCCCCTTCATCCCCAAGCTCCTTCCCGGACTCATCAAGATTGAGAACACTATCGGTGATCCCGAGGCTCGTAGCGTCGTTGGCAAGGCCATCGCTACCCTCCGCCAAGTTGGCAAGATCCCAGATTCCAGTGACGGTTCTGATGTCCCGCCTCCTAAGATTGTCGAGCCTGCAACTCTGGCCAACTCGCTTACCGCCGTGTACAAGAAAGCGGGTGGATCCGCTCCATCACCTAATGCACCGGCTACCATTTACGTCTCCAAGTTGGCAGCTGCCCTCGTCCTGGCCAAGAACTTCGATACCCCTGAATGGGATACCCTCGTGCCGTATGTCACCCTCATTGCTACACAACCCGAGCCCAAGAGCATCGTGAGCGACTGGTTGCTCAAGTCCGCGACCGAGGGCGACGACGATGGCCGCGTAGAGGACGACGAGGAAGAGGGTGAAGACTTGTGCAACTGCACGTTCTCTCTGGCATATGGTGCTAAGATCCTACTCAATACGGCCACACTGCGTCTGAAACGTGGTCACCGCTACGGACTCTGTGGTAAGAACGGTACTGGCAAGTCCACCCTCATGCGTGCCATCACCAATGGCCAGGTTGAAGGTTTCCCATCGCCTGATGAGGTTCGCACTTTCTATGTCGAGCACGACATCGACGGAAGCGAGGCAGATACCTCTGTCCTTCAATTTATCCTTATGGATAAGCGAATCTTGGCTGAAGAGTCTGAAGTCCGTGAAACCCTTGCCTCGGTTGGCTTCAGCGAGGAGAGACAACAACATGCCATTGGGTCACTATCTGGTGGTTGGAAGATGAAGCTCGCGCTCGCCAGAGCTATGTTGTTCAAGGCTGACATCCTGTTGCTTGATGAGCCAACTAACCATGTATGCGTCCGTTCCTTTCTTTCGGAGTATGTAGTTGACGTGTTGTTTGCAGTTGGACGTCGTTAACGTTGCTTGGCTGGAGAACTATTTGACTAGTCTCAAGACTTGCACTTCAAGTAAGCTAATACTCTGCCACTTGCATGCACTGCTTGACCAATTCGCGTAGTCATTGTCTCCCACGACTCGTCCTTCTTGAACAATACAATCACCGATGTCCTTCATTTGAACCGCTTCAAGGTTAGACGCTACCGAGGCAACCTTGAGGCGTTTGTCAAGGTTGTTCCTGAGGCCAAGTCTTACTACACTCTCGAAGCCGCCGAAGACTACAAATTCAAGCTCCCTGACCCTCCCCTTCTTGAAGGTGTCAAGACCAAGGAGAAGAGTTTGCTCAAGATGCGCAAGGTTGGCTTTCAATATCCCTCGCAGCCTGTCCAGCAACTATACGACATTACCCTCCAAGTCTCACTCTCGTCGCGTGTCGCTGTTCTTGGGCCTAACGGATCAGGCAAGTCTACACTTGTCAAGCTCCTCATTGGCGATATGGAGCCCAACAAGGGTGGTGAAATCTGGAAACATCCTAATCTCGTCATTGGTTACATTGCACAACACGCTTTCCACCACATTGATCACCACCTCGACAAAACCCCGCTTGAGTACATGCTATGGCGTTATCAGACTGGTGAGGATCTCGAGGAGATGACCAAGGCCAACCGCATCATCTCTGAGGAGGAGCAGCAAAAGATGAAGGATGGCGCACTCATTGTCATTGAGGGCCAGAAGCGTCTCATTGACGAAATCATCTCGCGTAAGAAACTTAAGCAATCGTACGAATACGAAGTTTCGCTCAAGGGCCTGAGCTCCTCGGAAAACATCTGGGTACCTCGTGATGACCTTATCAAGCGTGGCTTCGAGAAGGTGCGCGCCTATGCTTGTATGTTGCTTTGACGTTGCTCATTGTCCTACAGAAAGTCATTGAGGTTGATACCCGCGAGGCTCAGCGCCTTGGTCTCCTGCGCCCACTCGTTCGTCGTGAGATTGAGAAGCACTTCGCTGACTTTGGCCTGGAGCCTGAGTTTGTGTCGCACAACACCATGCGCGGTCTATCTGGTGGACAGAAAGTCAAGATTGTCCTCGGAGCTGCAACATGGCGTCGTCCGCACGTCGTGTGCATGGACGAACCCACTAGTGCGTCGATATTGAGACAACTATGTTATGCATAGCACTAATACCTTATGCACCATAGACTACCTCGACCGTGAGTCGCTAGCTGCCTTGATTGAGGCTTTGAAGGAGTTCCAGGGTGGTGTCCTCGTCATTACCCATAACCGCGATTTCTCAGAGTCGTTGTGCAAAGAGTATGTACTTCTAATGAAACAGTTGTGTCAACGTCTCATTCTTGATATTTTAGAGTGTGGGCGATGCGCGACGGTCACCTCGAGGCTTCTGGCCACAACTGGGTCGAAGGCCAGGGTTCGGGACCGCGCATAGACAAGAAGGATGGCGAAGAAGAGGTTCAATACGATGCCATGGGGAACAAGATCGACATCAAGAAAAAGAAGAAGATTACTGCCGCGGATGCTCGCAAGGCCAAGAAGGACCGAATGGCACGTCGTAAACGCGGAGAGGAAGTCTTCACGGATGAGGAGCTATGAAGGGCTCGATAATCCACGTTCTAATTATTTTTCTTGACCTTGTCGTATCGTATCGTGTAGGTGTTGGGTAATATACTTCTTAGACTATCTATGTAGCATGAACTCAGCCCGAGCAGGATGGGCAATAATTTCAATACTTCGCTCACTACTCCGAACAAGCAGAATGGAATAATATTGGCAATTTTTCAAGGAGAACACAGGAATTGCGAGGGACTGGGGGCGGAATGGAGGCTTGGAGTCCACGCGTGAGCGAGGGATCGGATACGCTGAGCGGGATACGGTAGGTTTTCGTTAGCGTTTTTTCAAATTGAACACGTCCACCTGCGGCCACATACGTACCCATGTATTCGGGGCCTGTGGGTATTATGGCGTCAGTGGGCCTGGAACAGTCTGTAAGTCCCAAGTTGGTCAAAACTCACTTGGCTGAGATGATCTGTGTTGGGAGGCCCTGATTTGAGGGACCATATTGGAAAATAAAAACAAGATCTCATAATAATTGAAAGGATACTGGATTATCATACCTGATAATTTGTTTTTCTTGATGATCATAAAGTATTTGCCCACATACTTCATGATCATATGTCATCTTTAATTACCTTGAATGATTTATCAAAATCCTGCATTATACCTCAAAATCATGTAGGATCAGGCATTATTATAATATGGTCATCAGTGAACGTGCATTATCAATAATGATCAGTGATTTCTCACTACTTGTTATCTCCTGTCATCACTCAGTATCACACATTTCAACTCAAGTATCTGTTTGTTTGGGAAAGTACTAGAACTGAAATATGGTCTATCTCAACTACTTTTCTGACCTATCATAATTGTACTCAAGATATAGAAGTTATCCTTGGTGGTTTAGTGTAATACTTAATAATTTGTAGTGATTGTTATTGATTTTCAGTAATCCTTTATGGTTTGCAGTGATACTTGCTGATTTGTAGTGATACTTGCTGATTTGCAGTGATACTTGCTGATTTGTAGTGATGCTTAGTGAACTGTTATGATTCTTAATGACTGTTAGTGTGTGTGAGTGAACTAGGTATGAGTGACTACAGAAATAGTCTGTGTGAGGGTAACCTAAGCAGATGCTCTACACTCAAGCAGTGCACTGGTGAAGGGGGAATCCTAAGAGAAAACTTCCCTTCCACATTCATTGAACCTGCCGATACCCCATCTGACAAAGGCAAAGGTAGGAAAGATAATCCCCCAGACCATGACCCCCTAGGTGAAGGTTCTTCAGCCAAGGTTCCCAAAGGTAGCCCTAGCAATCCTGGGGATCCTGATGACCCTGACAGTAGCAGCCCACCATCAGATGAGGCCAATGGGGACCAAGCCAACCCAGACGACAATGGTAGTGACCTCATATGTTGACTACTTACAACCCTCGCTAAACCTTGCCCTTGTTAAGACCAGGTCTTCGTGTGGGACCTCGGGGGAGCTCGGACCGAGCTCGGCCGACGAGGACTAGGGAGGGCTGGGCTTCAGCTTATGTGCTGCGCCATCCACTATTACACGTGCCCTTGATTTCGGAAGGAGATCAGGACCAGAGGAGCGGAGGGACTAAGAGAAAATGAGGTGAGAAACTAGTAAGGGGTTCGAAGGGTATCTATTTGGATTTCTGACTGAAAAGCAAAGTACATGCAGAGCGAGACTTATATATGGAGGACAGAGGGACAGGGTCGGACAAACTATCTAAGGAATCGTAATGAAGCTCGGGGACGGATGGGAAACAGGGTTTGGGCTCGGACTCGGGCTCGGGCAAGGTTGGGCTCAGGATGGGGTTAGTGGCCAAATATAGTCACCGGAGATCCGCGAGGAACCGGATCATAACAGCCCTATGGAAACCCAAGCTAAAGTCAAAGAGCCTGATACCTATGATGGCACTGACCAGGCTAAGCTTCACACCTTTTTCTTGCAATGCCTGCTTAATTTTAGAGATCACCCAAATGCCTTCCTGACAGGAGCCTTGAAAATTCAGTGTGCCATCTCTTACTTTACTGGCTCAGCCTTACAATACTTTGAACCCACGATCCTCAGTGAACTCTTTCCTGAGCCTATATGGCTCCGAGATTGGGACAGCCTCAAGAGTGAACTTGAACTAAACTTTGGTCCATTCAACAATGCTGCTCAGGCCAAGATCGGCCTCAAAAAAATCATCATGAAGGAGTATCACAAAATTGCATGTTATTTCATTGAGTTTTCCCAAGTTTCCACCTGAACTCAGTGGAGTGACACAGCACTCTGACACTTCACATACAAGGGCCTCACGAAATGAATTAAGGATGACTTACTCCACTTCCCGAGATTCACAAGCTTGGCCAAACTTCAAGGCTTTGCCCTCAAGTGCAACAGCCATTACTGGGAAAGGAAGGAATACAATATTATTGCTGCCTGTGGTAGTCAAAACACTAACCAACCTTCCAACCAGTTAAACAATAACTCCAATTAGTCTAGTGGTTCTACTAACCCAAAGAATTATAACAAGACTAACTTGGGTAAAGGTTCGACTAACAACAAAAACAACATAGCAAATGCGCAAACCACACCCAACCTTACCAACAAGCTCGGTAAGGATGGCAAACTCCTCCCTGGTGAATGATAATGTTGGATTGACCAAGGACTTTGCTTGCTTTGTGGCATCAAGGGCCATATGGTCAAGGACTGCCCAAAAGCAAACAAGAAGCCTAATGAAGGTAATGGTTTGTCTGGAACTAAAGGCAGGTCCAACAAGATGTTGGACACGAAGACTGACCTGGCTTTGGCCTTGGAGCTGAAAAAATAACTAGCAACCTCAGAACCACACAACCCAAGGATTGTGGTGACCTCGACCATGTATTTAGCTCAGTGCTGCTTCTGATTCATTATCCAAAGACTCTCTTTATGTAGACTTGACTTTGTCCCTAACCCCCACAGTCTCTTTCATAGCATTGATTGACTGTTGTTCCTCTGATTGTTTTATTGAATCCAAGTTTGTAGAAAAATATGCCCTGACTACTTATCCTATTACCCCCATTCCGTTAAAACTATTCAATGGTAGCTCTAACACTACTATTACCCAAGCTTTAGATCTCCCTATCCGTTTCCCAACTAGTGAAGGACACTTGCTTACTTTCTATGTAACCTTGCTCAACTCGAGTTGCTCGGTGGTACTTGGCCACAACTGGCTCGCCCGCTACAATCTGTTGATTGACTGGGCATTGGGCAGTATTACCTTCAAGACCTCCAAACCAACTTCGGTTCCAGTGACCTCAGCAACTTCAGCTCGCTCCACCACACTTAGGACAACCACCTTGCCTCCAGCCTCTGAACCTCCTCCACCACCTCCAAAGCTGGTAGCACCTCTTGTCTCCCTAGTCAATGCTCCTGTGTTCATATGCACCAGCTGGCTAGAAGGATCCAAGGTGTTCCAACTCGACCTTGCATCACCCGAACTCCTGGCCCAAGCTTCAACCTCAGACCAGGACAATTCTGAGCTGCCGGAAGGTATACAACAATATGTTCCTGAAGCTTACCATGAGTTTGCAGATGTGTTCAGCAAAGCCCTAGCTGATACACTAGCACCACACTGTCCTTACAATCTCAAGATTAATCTTGAAGAAGGGACTACTCTTCTGATTGGCCCTATTTATTTGCTCTCAGCTTCCAAGCTTAAAGCACTCCGTGAGTTTATTGATGAGAATTTGAACATGGGGTTCATCCAACCTACTTGGTCTCCGCATGGAGCTCTCATGTTGTTCATCAAGAAAAAGGATGGGTCATTACGGTTATGTGTTGACTTCTGAGGTCTTAACAAGATGTCTAAGAAAGATTGCTATCCCTTGCCACTCATCTCTGACTTACTAGATGCTCTGAAGCAAGCTCACATATATACCAAAATTGACCTCAGGCATGCGTACCACCTCATCTGAGTCACAGAAGGAGACAAATGGAAAACAGCTTTCAGGACTTGTTATGAGTCCTTTGAATGGTTAGTTATGCCCTTTGGCCTCACTAATGGACCTGCTGCCTTTCAGAGGTTCATAAACAACATCTTTGCTGACATGCTTGATGTATGCATGGTGGTCTACTTGGATAACATACTCATCTACTCCAATGACCCATCCTCACATGAGCTTCATGTCAAGGAAGTACTTTGGCAACTTCAGAAACACAGCCTATTTGCCTGAGAGGACAAGTGTGAGTTTCACCAAACTAGGGTCAAATTCCTCAGCTACATCCTCTTGCCCAAGGGTCTCACTATGGATGAAGCCAAGGTTAAAGTTATCCAAGATTGACCCGAACCTCGGAAGGTCTGCGACATCCAGTCCTTCCTCAGTTTCGCCAACTTCTACTGACATTTCATTCACAATTACTCCACCATTACTGTACCCCTCACAAGACTTACTCACAAGGGTACCCCTTGGAACTTCAGCAAGGACTGCTGATGTTCCTTTGAGATGTTAAAGAAGGCTTTCACTACTGCCCCTATATTGACCCATTGAATTCCTAATCAACCCTTTGATAGTAGAGACAGATGCCTTCAATTATGCTCTCAACACGATACTCTCACTCCAAACCTCGGAAGGCGAGGTTCACCCAATCACTTTTCATTCCCAAACTTTCACTTCAACCAAGATCAACTACGATGTTCACAATAAGGAACTCATGGCCATATTTAAAGCTTTCCAGTGGTGGTGACACTACTTGGAAGGCTTGGCTAAACCTGTCGACATTATTACTGACCACAAGAACCTTGAATACTTTGTGACTACAACATTATTAACATGTTGACAAGCTCGCTGGTCTGAATACCTTGCTCAGTTCCACCTTGCAATCCATTTTCAGCCTGGTCGCCTTGGTACCAAGCCTGACTTGCTCACTAGACATTGGGATATCTACCTTAAAGAGGGGAATAGTGACTACACCACCATTAACCCTCAAAACTTACGGCCAGTGTTTACTCAACACCAGCTGGCTTCATCCCTTTGAGCTACTAATCTAGCCCCTACTGTTTTGTGAGCAGCCACCTTACTTGATACTGAGAAGATCCAAACTGATATCCTCGCAACCCTCGCTTCAAACAGAGTAGCCAAGTTGCACCTCAGGTCAACCTCAGACCCAAGATGGACTACCAACTCTGAGGGTTTGCTTTTACTTGACAACCGAACTTATGTTCTGGAGGCTTTAGAATTACGACTTCACATACTGCAATACAAATATGACCACCCACTCTTGGGTCACTTCAGGGTTAATAAGACCTTGGAATTGATTCAGTAAGACTATGCTTGGCCAGGGATTAGATCCTTTGTCAAGGAGTATTGCAAGATGTGCACCACTTGTATGCACAGCAAGCCTCAATGTCACAAGCCTTATGGATTACTCAAACAATTACCTGTGCCTGAGAAACCTTGGAATTCCATTTCCATGGACTTCATTGAGCAGCACCACACTTCATCCAGCTTCACTGCTATCCTAGTGATTGTTGATTATTTCACTAAGCAGGTTATATTCATCCCTACGACTGACACCATAACCTCACAAGAGCTCGCTCAACTTTTCATCCTCCATGTCTTCTCCAAGCATGGAGTTCCCAAGCAGGTAACCTTGGACAGGGGTTCCAAGTTCATTTCATATTTCTGGCAATCCTTAGGCAAGACCCTGGATATGAGGTTGCACTTCACCTTAGGTTATCATCCTGAGAGTGATGGACAGACTGAGTGTGCTAATCAAACATTAGAACAGTACCTCCAAGTCTACTGCAACTATCAACAGGACAACTGGGCCTTGCTCTTACCCCTCACTGAGTTCACATACAACAACACTCCTAGCACAACCACCAGTATATCATCCTTCTTCGCCAACAAGGGTTACCACCCAAACCTCGTGGTCCACCCCAAGTGCAACCTTGCCTCAGCCCAAGCCCAAGACTTCATAGTCAAAGGAACTTCACCAAACCATAACCAAGGTTCAACGAGCTTACCAAGCCTTGGCCAATGTTAAGCAACTACCCACTTCCAAGTTCTGTCAGGATTGAATTTTGGAGTAAAGGTATAACATCAGTGTAATTCTAACATGGGCCTACAGTCATAGTGAATAACCCAAGAGTAGTATGCAAAGAATCACACATGTCCTCAAGGAAAGGTCACCCCAGTTCAGGTGTTCCTTTCGCTGATCTGAATACTTCTGCAAAGTGCTGCGAATAGCGGCCTTGGCGACACCCCTAAAGGGACATAGCAAATAAGATCAAGGGTTTGAGCTCACCATTAGGCACAGCTACTGAGGGAGTAGGTCATTGCACTAAGGTTTTTCCTACAAGTGAGGAGTCAAATAACAAGGTAGACGTATGATAATTGAACTAGGGAATTATACATGTGGAATCAAAGTACTTATAGTAAAGAGTGAATGCAGGGGGGGATGGATTGAGAGGGGTGAGAACACTGTGGAGTTAGAGTATGGATTATGACACGGAGTCAGGGTCAAACCACCTTCATGGGGCACAGCAATGGATGGGGTCTGGGAGTGAAACCCGTCAGTTACACTGGACTTCTGCTCATCTTTGGTGACCCTGCATGCCACAAGGGGACTGCAAATGATACAAAATGAGGATGAAATTTTGTGGTACAATGGCGAAGATCATGTTTGATGACCAGTAAATAGAGGTGAGATCGACTGTGGAGGTCTTGCTGATATTGGCGTGATGGACTGACACTGGGGAGATCAACATAATTTGCTGAACTTGGGATGTGGAAAACAGCAATTATGATAAGTTCCTAATAGGATCCTTCATGTTCATCAAAGTGCAATACTTCAAGACTAAGAAGCTGACTAAGAAGCTCACTGAGAAGTTCTTAGGTCCTTTCAAAATTATTGCCTGAGCTGGTATTCACTCATTTACCTTGTGACTTCCAGACCACATGCAAGTTGTTCACCCCATATTCCATGTATCTGTGCTCAAACCAGCCTCACCCAACACCATTCTGAACCGAGTCCAACTCACACCTCCCCCGGTAATGAATGATGGTGAACTCGAGTTCAAGGTTTCTAAGATCCTCAACTCAAAAATCAATAACCATAGGAGAAGCTGCAAGTTGTTATACCTTGTATGCTGGACTGGCTATGAAGGTACTGACAAAGAAACCTCGTGGACCCTTGCTTCCAAGCTTGACCATGTGGCAGAACTAGTACTCAATTTCTGTAAGGCTTACCCAGCTAAGCCCAGACCCTTGGCCAACTTACAATTTCTATCTTTATGACCCAAGGTAGCTTACTTGTCTTAGAAAAACTCAAAGACAGCCAAGAAACCATTTATTATAACTCCTTTTTACTATTTATTACCACTCCTCATCTTCATCCAAGTTAACCACCATCCTTAGCAGTTTCTGATAGTTAACTTCCTTCCTCATCCTCAGGAACTCTTCATCTGCTGTCCTCCTTGACCTGTTACTTTCCTTCACCTCCTCTGTCAGTCTGTCTAGCTTAAACCCAGCCCTTTACTGCCTCTAACAATTCCTTCCTCTCCTCCTTTCTTTCTACTTTCCTCTCCACCTTACCCTTGCTTACCCTCTCCACTTGACTCAACTCCCTTGCCTGAGCTCTCTGCCCAAGCCTCCATTCTCCAAGTCCGCTCCTCCTCCTTGCACATCACCCAGTCCTCCTTGCCATCCTCCACCACTCACTTCAACCTCAGCTTCTTCCTTGGCCAAACCTCTGCCTCCTCCTTGCTATCCTTGTTCTCTGCCTTGCTTTACCTCCACTTCTCCTTATCTAAACCTCCTGCTGCATCCTTGCCCAAGCCTTGGGCCCCTCAACCCATGGCTTGTGCATGTCAATTCCCAAGGTGTCATGCGTGTTCACCCCAGGCCAAACCTTGGCCAACGTTGGTGCAACCTGTGTGTTATCCTGGCCATCATCAATAGCAGCAGGCTCATGGTGACCAGTGTGGAGTAAAGACGGGGAGATGCAGGCACTAGACATTATCTATTTTTGGGGGTGGGATGATGTGACTACTATGCTGGGTCTGCCAGCCTGTTCTCTAAGCTTTTAACTAACCTCGGTCGCGAGCTGACTCATCAAAGGCAAACTCAAAAAACTTTGGTCCAAACCATCCTGACTCCCAAAAGGCTAACTCTCCCCTTGGAGCCGACGTTGAACAGCCATAAGAGGCTAACTCAACTACTCTATTGCGGCCTCAAGGGTCTCAGCCTTAAGGGGGAAATACTGTTATGATCTGGTCCCCTGCAGATCTCCAATGACCATTTTTAGCAACCAACCCTGCCCCAAGCCCCTACCCTAAGCCTGACCTTATCCAAGCCCTTCCCAAAGTAGTCCGAGCCCAAGCCTGACCCTTGTTCCTCCTATCCCATTCCCCTGAACCCTGTTCTTATCTGTCCCTGAGCTTCATTATGATCCCCTTAGTTAATTTTGTCCAACCCTGTTTCTCTGTTATCTGTATTTAAGTCTCACTCTGTATGTACCTCGCTCTTCAATCAGAAATCAACTTAGATACCTTGAACCCTTTACTAGTTTCTCACTCCATCCTCTCTTAGTCCTTCCGCTCCTCTTGTCCATCCTCACTCCAAAATTAAGGGCACATGTGATAGTGGATGGTGCAGCACATAAGCTGAAGCTGAGCCCTTACTGATCACCCTCGGCCAAGCTTGGACGAGCTTGCTCCAAGGTCCCACATGTAGACCTCAGTCTTAACAGATAATCAGTGATATATA
Source organism: Ramaria cf. rubripermanens (assembly GCA_003316465.1). Classification (NCBI taxonomy): domain Eukaryota; kingdom Fungi; phylum Basidiomycota; class Agaricomycetes; order Gomphales; family Gomphaceae; genus Ramaria; species Ramaria cf. rubripermanens. The sequence goes on from QFFB01008531.1 coordinate 26,524, forward strand.
AGGATTTTAACAAATCATGCATGATTTGTTTGTGATTTTAAGAAAATGACTTTATTCTGTCCAGTACAGTCAGTCATATAGAACTAGCCTTGCGGTAATTGCCACTGGAAACTGGTAATGATTACAGTGAGATGGCCACACAAGCCGTAAGGGTCCGTGCATGACAGCCGCGAACGTCGACGAAAATCCACCTATTATTCCGTCAGCACACAAGCATCCATGTCGCTCACATTGGTTACCGCCACTGCCCTACGTACCGCTCCCACCTCCGTGTCTCTGTTGCCGCCCGTGATGGAACAAGCACACAGAACCACGCACAACACAACACAACTAGTTCTAACAAATGAGTACAGCAACTCACTGTCACGTATCCCATGGACGCAGGCTGGGCCGACAAGGAAGACCGGAGTTTTTTTTGCAGACTACAACTCCGGCAGTGGTTATGCCAGCTATGACAATGGCAAAGGAGGGGGATTCACGCAGTCTGGTGGCCAGAAGTCTTCCAAGTAAAAGCACGTAGTGTGGCAGTCATTGCGACAGTTCTTGTTAGTGCCATGGGATATCCGATGTGGCCTCAATATGAACGCTCTCCTTGTTCTCTCTGAGGAATTTCCCGTACCCAGTGACTTGTAACTGCAACTTGTCTGTTCTGTCACTTGGAGGACTGTGACTGAGGGCCCCCTTTAAGTTGATGGCAGTTATGCAATGCAAGTACTTAAGATTCAGCGCATGCAGCGCGTGACAATGGCAAATTCGCTTGGACAATCCAACCTGCACGGTGAATTGAAGCCCGAGCAGGTTAGCATATACCACTGATTTCGAACCCAGTGTGACATGTCTCAGACGCCAACTACTCTTGTCACACGTCACAGACCCCCAACGATACAAACTAGAGGCCGGCCGGTTTCACTGGCAATGCCCTTGTCGCTTTTATGTATGACGTTTTCCAGTAAATTAATTACACAAGCAGTTTTCGATAGGACTGTTTACATTCAGTGTGATTCAGGTGATGTTGATCATCATTTCTCCATAGCTGGGAGCTTATTTGTTTTATCCCGCCTATGAAAAATACCTTTGAACCAGGCATTGGCATCGGTGGCAAAAATGAACGGGTGGCAAAGCAGTAGGACGACGATTTTTTCGAAAGGCACAAGTGCGCCTAATATCTGGATACCAGTGCGTTAGTACTGGGATTATTGAACCTTGAAGACGAGGGTGGCAGCCATGTTGGCCGTATTGAAAGAGCACAACGTCATTCATCTAGCATATCCTCCTGCCTTGATACTATTCAGGCCAGATCAGACCCCCATCAAAATGCTACCAGAACTTCCGGCTGGAATTGTTCCATTGGAACCGACAGAAAAGAGTTTTGAAACCACTCACAGCACCGGATGAAAAGTCAATGATCTACAGATGTCAACTCGCTATAATGCCCGTGTATGCCTTCACGAATTACAAGGTGCAGGGACAAACCCTATGTCCTGTCATCATAGACATTGACAAACCTCCCTCGGGAGGCTTGAATGCTTTCATCGCATACATAGCGGTTTCGAGAGGCACGAGCCGATCCACAATACGGTTGCTCCGCAACTTTAACAGCGGTATTTTCACACATCACCCCACATTGAACTCCAAAGATAGGATGAAAACTTGAAAGGCTGGACAAGGAGACAAGGGAAAAATACGAGAGAAAAATACGAGAGAGGCTTATTTTAAAAAGGCAAGCATAAGCATGCCGAATAAAGACGATGATGAGATAACGGGATCAATGTCGCACGAGGATGACGAATACCATCTAAAAACGATGTCAATTACCTCTTGCCTTTATTATTCATCCATAAATACAAATACAAAGAAACGTGATGTCGGATCTATACTATCACTGGTTAGGATGTGGATCAGGTCAGGATGTGGATCAGGTCAGGATGTGGATCACTCACACATTCCACCAC
>QFFB01008558.1:0-13769 GCA_003316465.1 Ramaria cf. rubripermanens
GTCATGGCATTAGTCGGCACAATTGAGTCATAAGAGTGAGGGTGACGAATTAATGACAGAAATAGCTCCTGAGTTTCTCCTTGATCCACTCCCATGATAGAATGTGAGGGGGAGACAGTTGTATATGGTCTTGAGCAGCTCTATGATGAAGGTTGAGTCGGATTGACGTGGGAGGGTTGGTTGGGTATGGAGCCCTGAATTCTGCCTCGTATTCTTCCCTTCCTTCATTGTGAACAATCTTGCCCGTGTATCCAAGGAATGTAATGGCTGCGCGTCGTCTTGGAAATACACTGAATCTCCAATGGCATATGATTTCGGAATATAGGGATGTGACTTCTTCGTTGAGAGCCGTGCTGCTTTAGGTGACTGGGGGTAAAGCATATGATGAAGCTCGGCATGTCTTTGAATATCTTCCAAATCGAGCGACCATTGTGATAATGAGGGTGATGTTGGGGAATCAATGGTCTGAAGGGGAATAGAGTTTGAAGCTGTGTTGTTGATGGACAGCATGGGGATAACAATGAACTGATAATTGATGGGGTATGGCTGAGTCGACTGGCTGGGCTGAACTGAGATGATGGAATAAGCTGAGATGAAATAGACGCGTGTGGAGCTTAGAGTTTTTAAAGGCTCCTCGGAGTTTGAAGCTTTTAGATGCGTTTCATTCGATTTTCCTTCAGTGGAAGTGCAAATCTTCAAAGTTGTAGCTCCAGAACTTTGGAGATGGGAAATGGGGTGTCCCCTGATAGCACCCTGTGGGGTGGATGTGAATGATGCAAAACAAGGGTGAAGTATCGTGGCATGATAGCAAAGATCATGTTCAGATTCCAGTGAATAGGAGTGGGATCAACTGTGGAGGCCTTACCGACATCAGTGTGATGGAAGGACACTGGGGAGATCAAGGTAAATCACTGAACTCATGGTGGGGAAAAATGGCAGTCATGACACCACTATTGTCTGATCCCTAATTTTAAATTTGGATTCAGAGGTTGTCTGGAGGTTCAGGCTCAGGAGTATCACTAATAGTATCTAACTATGGAGATAATGATGTGAGAAGACAAGAGGTTGGTAATGGGGAAATTAGCCAATATTCAAACTAAAGAACTGATAGAAGTATTCTACTTTGGGTTGTGAGTGGGAATTATACTTTATAAGGCATATGACAAGAATGAGAATGGAATACAATAGTTACTTCAGAGTTCAGAGGTCTGGAGGTCCGGAGCTTTGGTGTTAGATCTCAGGGATCTAACAATAGGTCTAGTTAAGTTGCTGCAAAAGCCACCTCAATACATCCTCCCTTTATTGCAGTGCATTGACAGTTGGTCATGTCAGTCCACTTACTTCATTTAGCCCCAGAGTACATTCACTCTTTTGTAATACTTGAACCCTGATAGTGTCCTGAACCTAAAGACCATTAGTCAATTACACATTGGTGCTAAAAAATGTATTGTCTTCTATCTGTGATAACTTGGATTAGTTATCATATGGATTACAGCCAAGGTACAAATATTAAATTATTTCTAGAGTTGTGTTACAGCAGTGCTGGTATAGTTCTTTAAGTCTCCTAACAACATGTTCAGATAGATTGAAGTCATAGCTATAACACCAAAGTCTTGAAGGGTTCTAAAACACCCAGCACATGTCCACTAACATTTAGAATTGCTCCTGACTTTTACTCACTGTTTCTGGCAGCTTGAATGGTCTAGTATAATTCTAGATCCTTGAAACTGAAGCTTTTTTTGACACAGCATTGTCTGTTTGACCTTGTTCCTCATCATCAGCATTACTGAGCCAAATTTCAGTTCATTATCAATTTTCATCATTGATCCCCCACATCATGTAATGTCTTATCTCATCAACATGTGTGCACTGTCCAGTGTTGCATTATTGAGACAGGGGGCTCAAAAATATCCCTTAGCTCTTATTTTAAATAAATAAAAATCATATCAATCAACATCAACCACTTAATATTCCTTCACCCAAGCCAAGTCCAGATGTAGTAGATATATCCCCATCTTTTATTTCATTACCCATCTTTCCTATCCATTCCCCATTGAGCCATCTGTATGTTTACATCCCTGGACCACCTGCAGAGCTGAGACAACTCTTTCACATCACCCCAACCCAAGAAGTTGGCTCACCACTCACAGATATCCACAGGTGCCAAACAGATCTGCCACCTATGGAGGTTGTTTGTAATTACTATAATATCATATGTTTACTAACAAAAGTTATGTTCCTATAAAACTCCATCTTTAAATATTGATATCTATTCTAAGACTATTACATTATTAAAACGCAACTATAAGAAATAGTTCTCCATGTTACATGCTAAACAATCCAAGGTCATTTAATAGGATCCATTGTATATGATTTCCTTCTTTTTATAGATATCTGCTAATACTTTTGTTAGTATTCCATTTTTAAAACTAAAATGTAGTTATTTCCATGTAAAATATGTGAGATACTATTGGAGATTTTTCATCATACAGCTTTCCTTATTGAGAAAACCCATCTAGGTATTCTTAGTATGTTGAATCAAGTATAAATCTCTTCTAATTAACTGACCCATTCCAAAGTAACACATATGTATTTAAAGGTGTCAATGGCATACATGTGTATAAAATATACTATCTGAGGGAGTATACCTTTTAAATTTCTTAAAGTTCTAACTCATCAGATTGTTTTATAATCCATTCAAATTTTGAAGAATGCTTTGTTTTATAATATATAAATAAGTTTTAAAAAATCCAAAATTTAAAATCCAAACTATGTTTAGAATAAATTTCAAGTATTTGAATGACCTTAAGGATATATTAGAATTAGGTACTTCTGATAGTTTCCAGCCATCCTCCTATGGTGTGAACCACTTAGGGGCTGCTTCTTTTGTGCAAAAATTTTGCCCTGTGAGAAACATTATGACCCTAATCCCTCTTACAGAAATGTGCCTTTTGGTAATACAGACATAACTATAAGACAGATTTTTAATTGGGTCAAAACTGGGGGAGATAAATGTTATCATCTGGTACAAATTTAGTGTACATGTACAAATGGTACTAAAATCTTATCAATGTTGTGATAAAAACCAGTAGATACATCATGAAAATATTCTTTTCTTTCTCTCCTTTTCATCCTCAGCCCTAGAAAGCTGTGGACCTATCTTGAACAAATATTCTGTGTTATACATATGTAGAAAAGGAATCACAGAGCAGCAACTACTGCTGCTCTGAATGACATGCATAAGCCATAGACATGCTATGACTGTTGTGATAAAATGCAGTAAAATATTGTGAAGTCATCATTTTGTGATTCTTCTTCTTTTCTCTCAGTCCCAGATGGCTGGGAGAAATATTTTAAGATTTTTGTTTATTATATTCAGAGAAGAAAACTATGAAGCAATGACTACTGTTGTCTCAGCCTACACACATGAGTCATAGACACACTATGACATTCTGACCACAAGTGAGGTGGATAGCCCATGTGATTACCCCACACACACCTTGCTGATACCTGATTGGCTTGGTTGTGCAATGAGCAAGCACTTGAGCCACCGGGGTAACATAAATAGAACAGAGAAAAAGATTATGATAATAGAAGATCATACAGAGGTAATAAAGTCACAGGGCTTGAGTCAAGCAACACATCAAACATGTCTGACATATTGGATTACACATGAAACAGGAGATAGAAGGAAAAGCTTTGATGTTATTATGTCAAGAGGACAAACATTTTTTTCAGTTATCTTTTTCCACTTATCATCTAGCACCATATTTTTAATCTCCATTCATTCCCTTTTCTTTTCTCAATGGCTAATTAGTTTTTCAGATTTTTTCTTTACCATCCAAACAAATATCCAGCACTATTTGCTCCACAGATAGTAGTATCTTTTCATACCCTTAGTTACTCATGTTTCAAGACCCCGTCATTATTGTTAGCATTCCAGGATCACCCCTGAATGTTTTTTGTATAAGTACTATAATATCTTTGTATGATACACTTCAGCCAGAATTATATCCTGTGAGGGTAACCTAAGCAGACACTCTACACTCAAGTGGTGCACTGGCAAAGGGGAAGTCCTAAGTCATATACAACTAGATACAACACAGCAGCATACCTGGCAAAGGGGAAATCCTAAGAGAAAACTCTGATGATCCCTTTGCCCACTAGCTAACAACTACATGTATATACTTCGGGTAGCATAACCCTGCACCTCCGAAGCCTGAGTCACCTAAGCCACAGGGATGCTGAAATACAGACAGGGCCAAAGTAGGTGTTTGGAAGCTGCTGGGAGAATGACCTGTGAAGCTCTGGGGGCAAGAGGCCTGTTGCTAAAGTGGTGTCTGGTGGGATTGACCTTGGCTGGGGTGTGTATGCCTTGCATGCACTTTGCAGGACTTTTCCCAGGCATGGGAATGTTCGCATGGAGTGGAACATAGGGTGCAAGGACTTCACAAGGACTTCACAAAACTTCACAAGACTTTGCATGGCTTCACAGTACTTTGCAGGGGTTCTCCTTGCATGCACTTTGGCAGGGCTTTGTATGCTTCATATGTATTTCGCAGGACTTCGCAGAGTGTGGGAATGTTCGCATGGACTGGGCCATAGGGTGCAAGGACTTTGCAAGAAAAACAGAGGTTCCTCTCACATATCCCCTCTCACCCACACAGCAAGAATTAGGACATTCAGACTCATCCTTAATTTCTTGTTATTTTCTCCAACAATTCCTATGATCCAGAAACTAGTTACATTAGACTACTTGCTTGTTCCTGACCCATTGTCACACTTTGAGGTCCTCATTACTCAACCGATATTCCACCTTGGTACTGAAACCCCTAAGCTGAGCTATTGGTACATCACCAATATTACTACTGATCCCCACATTACATCATCTTGAATCAATCAACACACCTGTCATACCTGACACCATGTTTACAACAAAAGAAACAAAACCATTTTGAGCTTTTCTTTCCTTTTATTAAAAATTAGAGATATCCAAAACCAACAATGACATCACAACATTGACTGAGGATCTATCACCCATGTGATTACCCTATGCACATGTTGTTGATACCTGATTGGCATGCTTGCACAAGGTGTAAGAGCCTGGGTGGTGGTGTAATAAAAATAGAATAGAAAAACATTACAGTAAATAGAAGGCTGTGTTGAGACAATGGGGCTTATAGGATGCAAGTCAGGTGGAGTGTTAGATCCATGTCCACCTTGGATCTCGGCATACCTCAGGATTTTGGACCTTGGAGCCAAGGCCTTCAGCCTCAGAGTACTTCAGTCACACTCAGACATGCACCTACACTATTGTTATTGTGTTTCCCTATTCTTAGTATGACCCACCCTGCCCGTATCATGTGACTTCTCGGTCACCCTCTCCCCAATCCCCATATCACTCTCCAGCATATAAGCCCATTGCTCACATGTATGTTAGTTCAGTTCTGATATTGACAAAGTATCCCCCCCCTAAAGTCACACATCCTCCTCCATAAATAGATCCGTATCCTAGGCCTTTGGGCCTCCTGTCCAAAATATAGGGACAGACAGCTGCACAGGCACAATATTATAAGTTGAAGCCAAGTCCCTCCAACCTGACCCCACCTTGGCCTTTGGCTGAGTATCTTGGTACCACCCATTAGTCAGCAGCTTAACATGGAGCATTATAGGTGCCCACCATATTGAACTACTTACAAGATGAAATGCAGTAAAAACAGCCTCTGATATAATTATGTCAAGGGAATCAAGTATTTTCATGATTGCTTTTTTGCCTGTCACTTAACAAACTGATTATGACCACCATTTACTTCATTTCCCATTCCCAATCCCCTAGTTAGCATTTCAAAATTTCCCATGATTCCCATGCAATGTCCAGCACTATCTGCTCCACACATATCTACCCCCCTAGTTTCTTGCTTTTTCTGGCTTCTGTTTTTTTTAGATCACTTCCCAGAGATTCATCATAACATTCTAGTATAAATACCAGAGTATTCTTGTATGATACAGCTTATCCAGAATTATTTTCCTGTCCAGGCTCACTTTAAAAGACTAGAGCATTAAGACTTCTTTATAGCTCTTTGTCATTGTTCCAAACAAGCCTCCTGACTTAATACTGAAAAATAATGCAAGGTCGAGTGTCGAAGACTTTTATGTGATAGGGGGTTAAGTCTGGAGAAGCAGGAGGTGCGTAACAAAGAGTAAATTGATGATAGAATAGATGAATCCTAGCCCTAAACTCGGGGCTGGACAATGGGTGAGATATTGAGAAGCTCAAGTAAAAGAACTAAGTGTATTTTGTGTCATGCTAACTATAAGTAATAGTCCATAGTCTTTAAAGGAGTAAACATGTGAAAAAACTCAAGCTCCTGGCTCGTTAGGGGTTGACTTCGCTAGCTAGATGAAGTAGAGTAGGAATGAGAGTGATCTGATCAGTAGTAGTGAAAAGGAAAAGGAAAAGGAACTGACACTATACTCTAAATAGTGTGCTATGCATTTAAATGTGCCTCATCTGTAACTACGCACTAGTATGCACCTTGAATAGTACTACACATATAAATGCACCTCAGTAAAAAGTGTGGATAGATGAAGTCCAACAAAGTATGTTGTAAAGGCAAGAAAGACCATGAAAAGAATTTGAATGGTGAAGGAAAATGAAAGTAACTAGAATGTCCATTGTGTCCTTTTCTTACTTGTAATGACAAATACTAGCTACATTAGATATTTTTTAGTCTATCCTCCTTGATCCATCATCATATCCTGGGCCCTTCACCACCTGAACAGCCCTATACCTCAGCACCAATTCCTCTGAGTCAAGTCACTGGTCCATCATCAGTATTATTACTGATCCCCCACATCACATGACTCCCAATTGACTGACAAACATGCTGTACCTAGCCCTACACCCAGAAAAAAAAAACAGGAATAAAATATTGAGCTTCTTATTTTACTATTCCCAGGCCTTTAATTACAATAGTCAAAAGCACTCATGTGAGTACTGTGTTGAACTGAATTTGCAGACCTGTACTTGAGTATCTTTAGTTCCTGTTCTGTCTGATCTGTAAGCCTCCATCCACTAGTACATCTGATGCCCCCATCTGCAAATTGTTTGAAGAGGTACTGAGACCAAAGCTATTGGCAAATTTTCTTCACCATAATGTATCAAATGTGAATTGCAAACCATCCAATTTTAGCATTAGGGTTAGTTAGGGTCAAAACATTTTCTCCAGCTCAATTTGACACTTGCACAAAAGAAGTGGCCTCTAACATGGTCTACTAAAAATAGGCTAACAATATTTCATAACAGCTATTGCATATGCATGTGAATATGAGATGAAAGACACAAAATTCAAGGTTGGTCGGAAGCTGAGATAATGTGATGTCAAAACAGCTCACCATTCCATGATGAGAGTGCATCAGAGGAGTCCAACTTGAAGTTTGCCCCTGTTAATGTAACTAGGTAGTGCAGCCAGATAAGTGATGTCAGCATTGATGCTTTTTTGAGTTTCAGTCCAATCTCACTTCCATACAGTACTTTACCCACCAGAAGCAAATCATTGTTCTTTGCAGATGTGTTGATGTGAGTGGTCAGCTGGTGGCATTATGTCATCTTGGGAAGGGTGGAGGGCTGCACTAGTAACTTGCATGCATACTATGTACAGTGTTTTATGCCATGTGGTTGAACAGCAAAGAAAAATATTAATCTTTTGTGGGTAATTATCATGCATTGTGGTGGCTAAAGGGCTGTTCTATCAGGCATTGTGGGTGGCTAAGGGACTCAACAATTTACAGTTAGGTGATCCATAGACCCAGTCCAGGAGTCCCTCTTGAACCAGTCTGGTTTGGAAAAAGCCAGTAATCATGTGTAATGACTGTACCACCAAATTAGCTGACCTGAGCTTGCAAAAAAAATTGAAAACCTGTTTAGTGCTGAGCCTGGACATCAATGACCAATGGAAAATGTAGCACATTGTGCAAAGTATATCCCACTCATGTATCCTGTGTAGCAATGAATACTAGTTCACACATATGAGCCTCCAATAACCCATTATTTTCCTAAGTCCAAGCAACACATTAGCCAACTTTGGGAACTGCATTGTCAATGGCTGGCTGAGGCTGTTGATGATGCCCTGTTTTGGAGCCCTTCAAGACTTTGGTGTTATTGCTAATGCCTCAAGCTTTCACTTAGAAGGGATGCCTTGCTCTGCATTTCAGAAGTGACCATTGACTGTTCTAAGGCACCTGGCTTTAGGACTCTCACCTGTTCTATGGAAGGAGCTTTTAAAGAGGAATTATATTTACTTGAGTCAGTACTACTTGGTCATGCAGGTTGAGTGCCAGGAAGAGGAGTAATTGGCTACTTTATTGAGCCTTTCAGGTACAACACTTTGCTTGAACATCTATCCCATATTGCTAATGAACAGAAGGATCTCTTACAAAGTTTGAACATTTATCCTCCTTTCATGTCTACTCTACCTCTCCGGTGGCTAACAGACCCCCTGTGGAGTTCCAAGGAGTTGGAAGTGCTTTTTGTTACTCTACAGGAAGAAAAAGGAAATTTTTTGGCCTTCTATTGGGATATTGTCTCCAAGACCAAGGGAACTTTCAAACCTGTGAAGGATGAAATGGTCTCCCCTCCATTACCAGACATTGCTGGAATGTCTGCTAATCCAGAAGTCTTTAGAATGTGTTACATTGCAGCCCACAAAGTTCTGTCAAGGAAACTGGAGGCAGATAACCTCTTTAATGAGTTGAAGGTCAGCACAGTCCAGGAAATTCCTGTTATTGAGCACAATCCTCCTCCTCTCCTGACTAGGCCAGTGAGAGAAGCTCTGGAGCCAACCCTGGCCCCCCAGCTTCAAAGAATGTCTCATCTCCCTATGATCTCTCAAGGTGACTCTGAACAAGGTCTTCCTATGGACCATGATCAGGTTTTTTAAGATTATTTTGTATTTTTCTAAAAAAAAAAAAAAAAATAGAAGAAAAAAGGCTTAAGGTGATTTTTATTTCTTTTGATTGTGTACATAGCACTGCGTATGATGCATGCGTTGATTGATTGAAGGTGATGTAATGCAGGGATTGGCAGTGGTATACCAATGATTTGGCTCAGGGGCTTCGGCATCAAGATGAAGCATCGGTTGAACGAAGGGGGTTTCAAAATGCAATGATGAGTAGAGGAATAAGCAAGTAATCTAGTGTAGCTAGCTCTTGAGTTGTAGTAATTGTTAGAAACAATAACAAGAAATTTTTAAAGGCAAGTCTGAATGACTTAATTCTTTTTATGTGTGAAGATATAAATTCTGGATGAAGAGTATCATACAAAACATCATGGTACTTATATGAGAAAGTTCAGGGGTGGTTTATGGAGTACTAACAATAGCAACAGAGTTTTGGAATACTAAGTAAGTAAGGGGATAGAAAAATATTACTATCTGTGGAGCAGATAGTACTGGATACTGTCTATATAACAAAGAAAAATCTGAAAAAATAATTAGTCATTAGGGAAAAAAAGAGTGAATAGGGGAATGGGAAACACAATGTTAGATGACAAGTGAGAAAAGATAACTGAAAAAAAATGTCTGTCCTTTTGATATAATTGTAAGGGCAACCCTCGTGTACTGGCAGAGGGGAAAAACAAAGAGAATACATAATCAATCAGACATACAATGAAAGGCGATCTCACCTGGCAGAGGGGAAAACCAAAGAGAAAAGTCTAAGGTCCCACACTGCCAGTGAGCTTGTATTATACTACTCCTAACCAAGGTTAGGGTCACCACTTGGTACCTATCGACCCTGCATTCCATGGATCTCTGCCCGACCATAGACATTGTACACGAGCTGTTTCACTTCCAGAGCTGCTCCGAAGGTGGAAGTGGAGTGGAGTTTGGAACTCCAGAACTTCAGAGGCATGGGAGTCTGTACCTTCGGAGGTGTGGGAGTCTGGACCTTCAGAGGTGCATCTCTGGGACTTCGGAGATAGAAAATGGGGTGTCCCCTGACAATAATAATGTCAAAGCTATTCCTTCCATTTCCTATTCCATATGCAATCCAACATGTTGGGAATATTCGATACATTCCCTGACTCAAATTCTGTGACTCTATTACCTCTGTATGACCTTCTACTGTCATAACATTCCTCTTCGTTCTATTTTTATTATCTTGGCAGTCCAGGCGCTTGCTTCCCATGCAACCGAGCCAATCTATCATTGGTGATGTGTGTGCAGGGTAATCACGTGCATTACCCACCTTGCTTGTGGTCATGATGTCATAGTGCATCTACAACTCATGTGTGTAGGCCAAGACAACATAGACTGTTGCCTTGTGGTTTTTTCCTTCTCTGAATATAATAAATAAAATTCTTAGGATACTTCTCCTAGTTTTATATGACTGAGAGAGAAGGAGAAACCATAAAAGATGACTTCACAATATGACTTCACAATATCTTTCTACAATATTTTATCATAACAAGGTTAAAAGACAGTCCACTGCTTACACCTGTGGCCCTAGACCATATTTAACCTTTCATTCACCTTACAATCAAGATCCTACCAAGCTCACTGCATCTAATGGCCTGGAAGAAATGTTCCAAACATCTGCTCTTAATCAAAGGAGGACTATTTTCAGCATTCCTGAATCTTCACTAGTCCCTGCTTGGAACTATGGAGTTTCTGGTAGAGCTCCTCCTCCAGGAGATGATCCTTCTGATGATGAGTTGTCTGACCCTCCACATACTCCTTCACATTACCCACCTATTCTACCTTCTATGCCCTCAGGAGGAAGGAATAATGTTACATCCATACATTCCACACTCCTGTTCTGCCTTCTGCGCTATCATTTCCATTACTACTCTACTGTTACTCAGCTCTCCAATCCTCATGGCCCCTCTGTCAGCAAGGGTACCTATTTTAGATACCAAGCTTACATTCCCCCCTGCCCTATGATCCCTGATGTCAAGATTGGAATTTAGGGCAAAGATAGAATGTCAGTGTAATTCCAGCATAGGCCTACAGTTATAGTGAATAACCCAAGAGTAGTACGCAATGAATCGCACATGTCCTCGAGGAAAGGTTACCCCAGTTCAGGTGTTCCTTTCGCTGATCCAAACACTTCTGCGAAGTGCTGCAAATAGCAGTCTTGGCGATGCCCCCAAAGGGGTGTAGTGAATAAGATCAAAGGTTCAAGCTCACCATGAGGCACAACTACCAATGAGGGAGTAGGTTGTTGTACTAAGGTTTGTTCTACTAGTGAGGACTCAAATAATGAGGTAGATGTATGATAATCGAACTAGAGAACTGTACAGGTGGAATCATAGTACTTCATAGTAAAAAGTAAATGCAGGGAGGGAGGGATGGAGAGAGGCTTCATGGGGTAAGGCAGCTGATGGGACCTATGAGTGAAACCCATCAGCTAGACTGGACTTCCACTCACATCCGGTGACCATGCATGCTGCACAGGAGATGTGAATGATGCGAAACGAGGATGAAGTATCATGGCATAATGGTGAAGAATATGTTTGGTGACCAGCAAATAGAAGTGAGGTAGACTGTGGCAGCCTTGCCAACATCAGTGTGATGGAAACCTGCTGGCCAGATCGACATAATTCAATGAACTTGAGATGTGGAAAACAGCAGTCATGACACCCGACTCTGTTCATGATCCGTATTGAATACCCCTTCTACTCTGACTTGGAACTCATTACTGCTACCTCTTTACATGTACCCCTAGTATATAAACTCCTGTATTTGTACTAAGTAACCTCAGTTCAAATATTGACCACATTTCCCATGTTAACCTTCCGTAGTATTCTTAGTACACTTCTGCCATTACTTCCACACTTCCGTATGTACTGCAGAACTGTATTACCTTGCTTGACCCCTCTGTTCCGAAACCTTGGGACCCTGTGATTGTTCGAGAGGCACAGCACATAAGCTGAAGCCAAAGTCCCTTCTGATCCATCTTCTGTCTCGCAGTCTTACGGTTGTACACATCTGTAACAAATAACCCACCTAGCAGGCCTAACAACCCAGGTTCCTCTGGTGAAGGTAAGAATGGTGGTAGAGTTGGTGACCCCACCAGTGTTTTGGAAGCCTTCAAGACTTTGGTGTTATTGCTAACACCTCAATCTATCAGAACATGTCATTTTACAAGACTAGTAGAATACTAGTACTCCTGCAGCACAACTCCAGAAATAATTTAATATTTGTACCTTGGTTGCAATCCATGCAATAACTAGTCCAAGTTATCACAGATGGAAGGCAATACATTTTTTAGCAGCAGAGTGTAATAAACTATAAGACTGTAGGTTCAAGGATACCATTGGGGTCCAAGATTATTCCAAAAGGGGAATATACTTGGCTGGTGAGTTTGTAACTGGACTGACCTGATTAACGTCAATGCACTGCAATAAACGAACAACTGGAGGTGGCTTTTGCAAGCAACTCAACTTGACTTGTGAAAGTCACTGAACAGGAAAATCAACTGAACAGGAAAATCAACTGAACAGGAAAATCAACTGAACAGGAAAATCAACTGAACAGGAAAATCAACTAAACAGCTCATCTCAGGTATTGGAGTGCTAATCAACAAGAAAATTGATTGACAATCTCACTCTGCAGAATTTCACCTAGAGGATTAGTCTGGGTGGCTAAGCAGTAAAGCAACTACTTAATTCCTAGTGGCGCGAGTGCCAGTCCCCAACTCCAATGACATAATATGATGAAGAAAAGGATATTAGCAAAAAGACGCCATTTCCAGTACTCTTTTAAAAATGCAGGATATCAGCTCGAATTATAGTCACTGATCTGTATCATTCAGTTTAGTACAAATTTATATCTCTTTTGGCCCGTTTATTTATCACACTTTTTAGATGACTGGCAATGCATAGGGCCCCTCTATCATCATATCCTCCTGCAGTTTGGTGTACTGGTCGTCACCTATTTCAGTCTCCACACATGTTTAGAAAGCTGTACACACTTGGAGGTGTTCCTTTTCCATTGTTGGTGTTGATGATGAGGGGTTGTTGACAAATATATCATACTTTAAATGTGGGTACTATGGATAGTGTGAGGGGTGTATTCAGTGAGTAATGGTAATGCTATTTGTATATGTTAATTTATCTAGATTTGTCTTTTTGGCATGTGCAGGAATTGGTCCACTATGTGTTAGATCCCTGAGATCTAACACCGAAGCTCCGAACCTTCGGACCTCCAAACTCCAAAGTAACTATTATGTTCTGTTTTAGTTCTTGTTGTTTACCTCTTAAAGTATAACTCTCATTCACAACCCAAAGTAGAATACTTGTACCTCTCTCGATCCGACCCTCTGATCCTATTCCAAACTCCACTTGTTATACGCCTCTTATATCTTTCTTGTTATATGTTCTTAGGATACAATTAGCTTACGAGGTATTAATAGTCCTCCAAACTTGTATCCAGTTCTTTAGTTTGAATATCAACTTATTTCCCTGTTACCAACCTCCAGTCTTCTTGCAACACTACCTCCATAGTTAGATACTATTAGTAGTAACTCCGAGTCCGAACCTCCGGACTACCTCCGTTACTCTGACCCCCCCTGAAATTAGGGACTGAACGATAGTAGGTGGCACAACCCATAAGTTGAAGCCAAGTCCCTACCCCCCCTCGTACACTTTTGAAGCCTCTGACCTCTGAGTCTCCGACCTCCGAAGTTCTGGGTAACGTCCATGAACTTGTATGGGAACCGCTGTTCAACCAGCAGAATGCCTCTTCTCAGAATCCGGCTGCGCAACCAGC
>QFFB01008567.1:0-10747 GCA_003316465.1 Ramaria cf. rubripermanens
AGTACATCTTGTGTACCATTAGAACATAACATCACGTGCCAGTCAAGTTGTGCGTCCACAACGCGTCTACAACGCGTCCACATGTCCTCCTCAAGGCTACTGCGTGCCGCAGCAGCCCCCACGCCTTGGTACAGTTCCCAGAGTGTAAATTCTCATAATTGTAACCCCCCCAGCATTGAAATCTAAGACCTATGGATTTGCTACCCCCAGCACCATGGAAGTTTCTCATACTCCTTCAGCCATTGAGCCCAACCTCCACCATCCATGTTGGTACAACCTCAAGGATTCTATCATCCTCTTTCCACCCTTCCATGAAAATAAGAAGGCTTTCATGCACATGCCAGCTCAGCACTCTTAGCACTTGTCTCCACATCAAGTTTTGCTTTATTCCACATCATTGCTACCACATTATTTGCCTGTGATGCCACTGATCACTGCCTGGGTCTGGTTTTGTGCCCATACTTTGGCAGAGCCTCTGGTCATAAAGGAGAGAGTGTAAAGGATCTTAGTGTGATTGTCTGGGAAGGATGTTGGCTGGATAGCAATTGACAACATGATAGACCTGACAAACCCCTCTGTCTCTGCATGATCTCCTTTAAACCTTTCTGGTTCTGCTGCTTTAATTGAGCAAGTAGAAGGAGTGGCATTAGGAGGTGTGATGTGTTGGGCAGTAGTAACTGTGGCAGCCAATGTAGCATGGGCCAAGTTATTGTGGACATTGATAAATTGATTCTGCAGCTCTTGGTTCTGCAGTTGAAGCTGCTATAGTTGCTGCACTTGACCCAACAGGGGGCTTTGCAGGAAAGGCCCATGGTTGCCTAATTGATCCCAATAAGTATCTGGGAGTTGGTCTGCCATGTGATGAGGGTGAAGCTTTTATTGGAAAAATGTGTGTGGAGTCATCCTATTGAGCTTGATCTTCTGTGAGAGCAATGCTGGTGATGAAGTCACAACCTAAAGATACTCAAGGAGATAAGAGCCAATATAGGACAATGACCAACTGTGCAGTGGATATTCTCAGAGATCAAGCTGAGGAGATGCCACCACACCAGCTACAACCTTATCACTGTGCTGGCAATGCTTACATAATCAGGGAGATAGAAACTCATGAAAGGTTATAGAAGATCTAAAAACTTGGAGAACCAGGACTTTGAAAATCAAACTGGTGAACCCTGACAAAAACACTAGTCTTAAGTTCTGTTCCAGATTTATGTCTAGTGCTTACAAGTGCCCCTCCCTTGAGTGCCACCCCTTGTGATGGCAGCAGAGGTTATTCTGAATGATCTGAAGGCTCCCAAACTCTTTCAATACCTCACTTACTTCCTCATAGTCTTTGGAGATATGGCCTCTATGTAGTCTCCTACTCCAGCCAAAAAAAAGTGGAATGATCCATGCAACACATGTTACTTGCCCAGGCTGACAAGAGACAATCTTTCTAGATATGGTAACCCAGAGACCAGGATACCATCTCCATTCCCATTGCTATTTACCAAGACCATGCCATTGTGGCTATCCAAGACTCCAAACACAAACTGAAAACATTCTGTAATAATCTGATCTCAGGGGCATCTGTCCTTGCTCTAGGTAATTACATTGCCACCTATGCGCTCATGCACAAGGTGGCTTTCACAGCTGGCAGTCCTATCTACTACCAAGATGTAGAGAAGCTGGACTGCTAGCATGACCATGCCACTATATGATTGTTTACAGTGACAACATCACAATACCTCATTGACAAACACCCTGACCAGGCCAATCAAATCATTTACCTGTTGTGTTTGATGATCTCATAGATGCCTACCAGAACCACACTCTCTCACACCTTGCACACATCCAGATTACACTCTAGACCAAGTTTTTCCTGTCCATATGGCAACCATTTCTAGCAGCTGGTTAATATACTGAAATCCTGCTACTTCATGTCTTGCAACGCCACTAATATAGCTAACATACTGATCAAAGGGATAATTGGTTTGATAATCATCCACTGTGATCATGTCACGACTGAACAAGGTCCCATGCCCCTACTCCCCTGGTTACATTCTACTGAGACCTGTGAGCATGTATTCAGTGAGCTGCAGCAGCTGGTGAAAGATTTCACCTATTTTGACTTTCTGTACTCAGTTCCTAAGCTGCATATCCTGCTAAGGGCCACACTTATGCAGCAACTAGTATCCAGCTACACTTGTACAGAGGGCTATGGGCACACCTGGTTTGACTCTACTGGTATTGACCTTGTGACACTTGCCATCTACCCCTCCGACTATGAGATCACCATGGTGGTTGCTACTGCATATGATGCTGCTGAGAGCTCGTTTGCATTTTTGGATATAGCCCCACCTTCTTTCATATCCCATTCTCCTCCCATGCACCTTCCAGGTTTTGAACAACTAGTTGCAAGCATTCCTGACAATCTATTAGACATAGAAAGTGAAACATCTTCTGAAGGAGAGGAGGAATCTACATGCCTGTAGCATTTGATAGATCCTGAAGAAGATCATGAACTACAACCACTGGTGATTGAACAGCAGTTACAAGGACTTACATTTAGTGCTATTGCAGCATAAATTGATGAGACAATACACATGTAAGTACCTCATTTGTCTTAATTACAATCTGAATTTCATATGAACAGCTATGAGCATCACAATGAGACACCAGCTGAATTGGAGCAAGAGTCATTTCATATTCACAATGCCCTGCAAGCATGCAGTGACCTGCTGTCAGGATCACCATTTTTCCAGTATATTACTTGGCAATCACTCCACCCATGATATTGATATTCACTGTCACCAAAATGCACCCTCACACCACCTTTAATAATGGATCACTCCTGTCCTATTCACCACTCACTGAACTGCATTTCCACTAGGCTTCTACACTGCTCCATCACCATTTGTGCTATTCACACCAACCCTGCATAGTGCAGGAGCATCAAATAGAAGCACAGGTGGAGTACTATTGGTAGGTCACTCCAGCTGATCCCATCATGAGCCTGGCTGCATACAGGCATACACTAGCCCTTCATCCATGCTGTGGCACTAGGAGCCAGTCATCCACACCTGTGTTCTCTATCATTCACTCCCCCCTGCATCCCTAGATTACTATAAGTACTTGCCCTCTGCATGTATATTCCCTAGTTCAATTATCATATGTCTATCTTGATATTTGATCTCATACCCACAAAAACCTTCTATTGAACTATCCCCCTCAACATCCATAGTTTTACTTATCAGTGAGCTTGAACCTTTGATCTTATTCACTACACCCCCTTAGGTGCATCACTGAGACTGCCATTCACAGCACTTCATAGGAGTGTTTGGATCAGCAAAAGGAACACCTGAACTGGGATGACCTTTCCTTGAAGGCATTTACTATTTGTTGTGTAATCTTCTTGGTTTATTCACCACAACCATGGACCCATATCATAATACACTGACATTATATATCTACCCTAAAATCCAATCTTGACACCTGCCACCTATTCATGCCCCAGATCAACAACAGTTTCCCTCTGATCAATCACTGGTACATCCCAATGACTATGATTTCTCTGTTCTGGTGGCACTGTAAAGAGTACATCAGACATACCAGACTGCTCACAGAGGTTGAATCCATGACCAAGTGTCTCAAAAGGATGTTGTATCAGAAAAAGCACAACCAATATGGGAAGGGGGAGATTCTCAGGAAACAATAAGGAGTAGGGGTGTGTGAGGGCAACACTGGTGACGAAGTCACAACCTAAAGATAGTCAAGGAGATAAGAGCTAATACAGGATAATGACCAACTGTGCAGTGGATATCCTCAGTCTATAGTGCTATCAATGATAGATACATGGGGACTTGCCTGTGTAGTGGATATTCTCAGAGATCAAGCTGAGGAGATGCCACCACACCAGCTACAACCTTATCACTGCACTGGCAATGCTTACATAATCAGGGGAGATAGAAACTCATGGAAAATGATAGAAGATCTGGAAACTTGGAGAACTGAGACCTTGGAAATCAAACCAGTGAACCCTGACATCACCCCCCTCTCAATGCTTGTCATCTCAACAAGTGAAGTTGCCACCTAGCCCCAAACATCCACCAAGGCTTTGCTTCCCAACACACCAAGGCGGGAGAGCAGCCCCTTCTGACCTTCAAAGCTCCCCTTCTTGAGGTGTAGTGGGACAATAAGTTTAGGAGGACTGGGGTCAATGGGTAAATGTAGCCCTCTGAATCTTGCATACTGTTACTGTTCCCCTGTTACATCATGGAAGCTCTGACCCTCTCAGCCTTCAAAGGTATAAGGCGTTCCATCATCTAGGAAGATAGGATCACTGACATAGTACATGTCCTGTCATCTATGTAGGGGTCTGAGAAATGTGAGTGGGGGTCACATGAGGGGGGGACCTATTGCTGACTCAAGGTCCTCTGCCCTAATGGACCACTTTGAAGGTGGGGAGGCCTTATAGGGCTGGTGGTCATGCATAGCATTGGTGGTGGGGTTTGGTTTTCCAAGCATTCCTCTCAGTTTGGCCTCACTGGTTGGCCTGGATGATGAGAGGCCCTAAAAGTGCAGGAGGTCAGGGTTGACATTTGACATGGTAGGGAGCTCCGTGAGGTTTTTGGTCATGCTTGGGAGAGCAACAAGTTCAAGAGCATGAGAGGACATCATGAGGTTGGTTCAAAAGGAATGAGTAGTCACAGATAGAGAGTGTTAATATACAGCATCAGGGGTTAACATAATGAATTGATTAGGCGAAGGCCAATAACACTTATCTCTGCGAGTCTGGCCCCTTGATGTAATGTGTGACATCCCAGCCGGCTGTCCAGTCAAAGAGGGTTCTGTTAAGATTGGATTTTAGGGTAGAGATATAATGTCAGTGCAATTCCAACATGGGCCTGCAGTCATAGCAAATTACCCAAAAGGAGCATGCGATGTATCACACATGTCCTTAAGGAAAGTTCACCCCAGTTTAGGTGGTCCTTTTGCTGATCTGAACACTCCTGCAAAGTGTTGCAAATAGTGGTCTCAATGATGCCCCTAAGGGGGCGTAGTGAATAAGATCAAAGGTTCAAGCTCACCAACGGACACAACTACCAATGAGGCAGTGGATTGTGTTACTAAGGTTTTTTTTCTACTAGTAAGAGGTCAAAATAACAAGGTAGATGTATGATAATTGAAATAGAAAACTATACAGGTGGAATTGAAGTACTTATAGTAAAAAAGCGAATGCAGGGGGGGATGGATCAAGAGGGGCTAGAACACTGTGGCATAGTAGCATGTGCTAGGACACAGTAAGGGTTGAACGACACCTTCATGGGGCAAGGTGGCTGATGCGATCTATTAGTGAAACCCATTGGCTCAACCAGACTTCTGCTCTCACTCAGTGACCCTGCACCCTGCAGGGTAAGCATGAATTATGTGAAATGAGGGCGAATTATCGTGGCATAATGGCGAAGATCGTGTTTGGTGACCAGTGAATAGGAGTGGGATAGATCACGGACGTCTTGCCAATATCAGTGTAATGGAAGGTTGCAGGGGGGATTGACATAGTTTGCTAGACTCAAGATCTGAGAAACAGCAGTCATGACAGTTACCCCCTCCTAGATTTGGAGTCCAACAACGATACAAACCCTGCTGCTGTGGTGGGAATAGAGCTGGAATCAGGTAGCCTCCCTATTAATTCCAGTAGATGGTCTGTGCATGTCCGGGCACCTTGGCCCAGGGGGTATAAATTTTAGGCGAGATACCAGATGTTCTTCATACCCTCAACATGTCTGTCAGCATCCACAACATCGACACCCTTATCGAAAAAGCATCTGCCCTTGTGAAGTCTTGTCCAGAGCTGATGGAGATGTTGTTGGAGGAAGTGGAGATGTGGAGTTTGGAGGTGTGGGAGTTCATGGTAAGTGCCAACTCCTCTTTTGCTTACTTTTGCTAACAATGAGCTGATACCACTAGCCAATGTTTCTCATGGCAATTCGGAATGAGAAGTGGTTAAATGACAACTTTCCTTGTCCACACTCCCTTACCAAATTAGAGGGGGAGGTCACCATTGTAAGTACCTGGACAGAGGCAAGGAAGGCCTTTGGTGATGATGGACTTTTCATAGCTAGTCCTGTAGATAGCAGTCAGAATGTTGGGAACAAGGGTGGACACCAGGAGGTGAGTGGTAGCAAGGGTAAGGCCCCTATGTGAGGACCTAGTGAATGCCCCAAAGATCATCCCTATGTACCCAGCCTTGTGCGACCATTGATGCCAGTGATCACAATCCCAGCATCTTCAGCAAAGACTCTGAAGTTTTGACTGACACCTACATGGGATAACACACCCATGATCAATCTCTCCCCTGAGGAGCACCCTATGCCCTGTGAACAGCCTCTGGGGACATCCAAAGATCAGCCAAAAAAATGCCAGCACACTTGCCATGCACATGCACAAGTCCATGACTGTTATGGGTGTGTAGAATGTAAGACTGAGAGAATGGAAGACAGATTGGAAGGGACTTCAGCTTCAGCTTGTGTGCTGCACCTCTTGAACAATCACAGCGTCCCAAGGCTTCAGAACAGAGGGATCAAGTAATGTAGCACAGTTCCACGGTACATGTGGAAGTGCGGAAGTAATAGCAGAAGTGTACTAAGAACACTATGGACAAGGTTAATACAGAAATGTGGTTGATATTCGAACTAAGGTTACTTAGTATGAATATGGGAGTTTATATACTAAGGGGTACATGTAAGGAGGTAACAGTAATGAGTTCTGAGCTGGAGTGGAAGAGGTATTCAATATGGATCATGAGCAAAGTTGGTGATCATAGTGCTGTGGGGAACATAAGCATGAGATCTAAAATAGGTACCCATCATCCATTGGTATGGGGACAGATGTTCCATGAGGAACAAGGTACCCTTGCTGATGGAGGGGCCATGAGGATTGGAGAGTTGAGTAAAGGTAGGGTAGTAACAGAAGTGTGTAGGAACCACCTTTGCTGGGAAAATCTCGAAAAAAAAAGGATTAAAATTTCTGTGAAACCTTTTTTCCTCATCATAAAATAGCCAATACACACATCTTTGGTGGGGAAACAGCTTTCAAATATTCCTTGAGTTTTTCCTTATTTTTTCGCCATTTTACATGCCTTCCCTGGCTCAAAAACACTCAAACCTGTCCTGCTGAGTGCTGGACCCACACAGACCTACAACTCTATTCCGGTCCAGCCGATTCGAACTCCTATCGGAACGAACCGCGACCCATGAGTTCGGAGTTGTGGGCCCTCAAGTACCCACAACTCTGACACTTTGGCTAACTCAAGACTCAGCCACTGAGTTTGAACTCTGCCTCTATAGCTTACACAAGGCTGTGCATCCATAAATACTTCAAACCCAGCACACCCTTAAATCTGTGCCCTAGCAACCAAGGCTGTGCCAGGCTGTGCAGGACTGTACAAAGCTGCACAAAGATATACAAAGCCAGGAAACCAGGGTTTGAATCCTACAAAGCTCATTGGACAGATAAGGGCCAAAAATGCACAACCTTTCCAAACAAACCTCTAAAACCTCACAGGGCTGTGCAAAGGCTGTGCAAAGGCTGTGTAAAGCTGTGTAAAGCTGTGTAAAGCTTACAGAGCAGAGCAGGTGATTGGCTATCTATTCTTATTCCTCCTTACACAAACACACAATAGTTACAGGGTGTGTTTCAGATACTAAAATAGCTACATATGACATCACTATGACATCACTCCCTAATAGATAGAAGAACCCCACTTTACATAATCCTGTGTACAATACAATATATAAGGAGGCCACTCTGACCCCCTCAGATCAGCACAATCTGATCTAACAATCTAGCTTCTTCTATCCAACTCACCAACTCGTGTGACTTGCATATCTTACTAAGCTGCTAACCCCAGCTAGAGTCATACAGTTGCTTTTCTACTTAGCCACCCGGACTAACCCTCTAGGTGAAATTTCTACAGAGTGAGATTGTCAATTGATTTTCTTGCCAATTAGCACTCCAATACCTGAGACAAGCTGTTCAGTTGATTTTCCTGTTCAGTGACTTTCACAAGTCGAGTTGAGCCACTTGCAAAAGCCACCTCCCATACTATTCGTTCGTTATTGCAGTGCATTGACAGATTATCTGATCAGTCCACTTACAAACTCTCCTGTCAAGTATATTCCTCGTTTTTGGAGTACACTTGGACCCCAATAGTGTCCTTGAGCCTACAGACTAATAGTTTATTGTTCAGTGCTGCTAAGAAACGCATTGCCTTCCAGCTGTATTAACTTGGACTGGTTATTACACGGATTGCAACCAAGGTACAAATATTAAATTATTTCTGGAGTTGTGCTGCAGCATTGTTTAATATTCTTGAAGCCTCGTAAACGACATGTTCTGATAGATTGAGGTGTTAGCAATAACACCAAAGTCTTGAAGGGTTCCAAAACAGGAAGTGATAGTGTGGAAGGTGGAATGGGAGTGCAGAATGTACAGACATAACAATGATGAGGATAAGCAGCTGATTGCGATACCTGAGAGTCATGGGTATCCTGCTGGGGCAAGTTGTTTAGGGAACAAGATCCTCGTCGATGTATGTCCCTCTCATTTCGCTGAATGGTTATTCACTGATCACCTGCATATAGGGTCAGCTACTCGACAACCGCTGAAGGAAAATCGAATGAAACACATCTAAAAGCTTCAAACTCCAAGGAGCCTTTAAAAACTCCAAGCTCCACACGCGTCTATTTCATCTCAGCTTATTCCATCATCTCAGTTCAGCCCAGCCAGTCGACTCAGCCATACCCCATCAATTATCAGTTCATTGTTATCCCCATGCCGTCCATCAACAACACAGCTTCAAACTCTATTCCCCTTCAGACCATTGATTCCCCAACATCGCCCTCATTATCACGATGGTCACTCGATTTGGAAGATATTCAAAGACATGCCGAGCGTCATCATATGCTTTACCCCCAGTCACCTAAAGCAGCACGGCTCTCAACAAAGAAGTCACATCCCTATATTCTGAAATCATATGCCATTGGAGATTCAGTGTATTTCCAAGACGACGTGCAGCCATTTACGTTCCTTGGATACACGGGCAAGATTGTTCACAATGAAGGAAGGGAAGAATATGAGGCAGAATTCAGGGCTCCATACCCCACCAACCCTCCTACGTCAATCCGACTCAACCTTCATCATAGAGCTGCTCGAGACCGTATAAAACTGTCTCCCCCTCGCGTTCTATCATGGGAGTGGATCAAGGAGAAACTCAGGAGTTACCCCTGCTACCGATTCGCCACCCTCACTCTTATGACTCAATTGCACCAAATAATCCCATGACTCATCTTGGAGAAAGTGGACCATTTGTACAATTACGATTGGTGGATATTTATAGTGCTCTTGTTATGACTTACTTCGTTTCAGAATGACTCACCTTGTTTCTATTTTAGTTAGTCTTTTCTCATCATGACTCATACTTGTTTTATTTTTGGATCTCTTATTACTCATTCTCCATACTTTACCCTTATCTGACACATTCTTGCTTACTTTTGCTATTGTAATTTCTCCTTTGTTTCCCCTTTTGTGTTTTGTGTTCTCGCCATTACTCATCCTGACTCAGACCTGCTTGCTCATCATATGACTCACCCATCGCAGTGCATGACATCATTGTAGCTTGGGGATGTGTATATAAAGGGCTCGGTCTCTCAGTGTAATAACAAGTCAAGTTCAGTTCTCAAGTCAAGTATCTCTAAGTCTTACACTCAAGTTCAAGTCAAGTCCCAAGTTTAGGGCACCAAGTCGAAGCTTTGTCACAGGACATAGCCACGCATACATCACAAATCACACGTCACAAGTCTACGTCATGCATCACATGAAGCAGGGCGATCATCACAAGAAGTCACCTGCGTTATATCCCAGAAGAACAGGTTGTATGACTTGTTCTCCATACTAGTCAACCCACAGCTGTTTTGGAACCGTTGAACTAAACTCTGAACTGTGGTGTTAATCACAATTATAAAGTTCAATCAAAGATTTGACTTTACAAGCATGCACAAGCTTTGAAACTATTTTAACGGAGAACCCAATTAAGAAATTATACTCCGGTGAACAATTGTAACCAGTATTGCAACAGGAAGTGTAGTAATAGAGATTGAACTGAACACGTGTAGCTCTAGGTTTATGTAATGACTTAATAAGATCAAAGAATGTCAGGTGTTCAAGGGTCCAGATACTTTAAGGGGAAAGCTACTTAGAGTCTTAGGACCGTGGGTCAAGTGAACTAAAGATTACAATAATCCCCAAGACGTGAAAAGATAGATCAATGCTTGAACTCTTCCTCAGATCAAGTATCTCACTATTCTCTGTGCTTTTCTAGTTTTCCAACTCGACAAATGTAGTATATTAACTCACTTACCCTGAGTTAGGTTAATATCTGCAGGCGTTGATTGACCAAGAAAGATCAAATACTCAAAAGGCTATTAACCCACTTAACTCAGAGTTAAGTTGATAATCTAATGTGTGAATTGATTAACTAATAACCAAGACTATTAGATCACTGCTCAGAGTGGCGTCTAATGTACAGGATTACTAATCAGTTACTCTTAGTAACTTCACTGTTCACAGCTTAGTTACAAGTTTTTGGTACCCATGCTTCGCACGGCGGGCGTTGCCCATTTAATTGATCGGTAGTTTAATGCATCTCATTGAGTCAAACACCTTGTGGTAAGTCAAATGTATCCCCCATCTCCACGTATCCCCCATC
>QFFB01008574.1:0-11740 GCA_003316465.1 Ramaria cf. rubripermanens
GCTTTTAGCAAGAGGTTGTGAAGAGAGTAGCTAGCGTTTTAGCGTTTTATTAACGAGAGACTTGACCAATCCATGTGAAACCAAAATCATGTGCTGGCTAGAAGGCACGGATCCTTACCAGGTCATGTACCCATCAGAAATTGAGAAATTGTCACCAACTAGGCCTTTCCGGAACGTAAGATGAGTGATTAGTATCACAAGGGTATGTCGTCATTCGTTACGCGTGACCCTTGCTGATTTGAAAGTTGCTCCGATCGATTATTTTGCAAGCTCGAAATCCCTGAAAGCAAATTCAAGGAATCACGCCCACTGCCTGCTGCAGGTGGCACTCGTTTTTAGAGTTTATGTCAGTATCCCGGCCAATTCAACCGTCCGTTGCGTACCTCTTAGTCTCTTACTCCGTTTCAGTCCGCCCAGCATACCCTCATTCCCCTATAAGAAAACTTCTCATATTGGACCTTAATGGGACTCTGCTCATTCAGCCTAATTCCCGCATTGCGGGAGCACCATAGTCCCATGCATCCGCGACCTAACATGCCTGCCTTCCGTTCTTATATTTTGCACGAGACCGTTAAACTGCGGCTTGAGGTGATGGTATGATCTGCACAGCCACACAACATTGATGATATGGTGAATCGATGCTTTAGAGATCGCAGAGAGGAGTTAAAGATTGTTTGGGTGAGGGACACACTGGGGTTGGCTAAGTATGATTACTGTATGTCCTCGTCTTTCCCCTGGATGTCTACTTATATAGTGAACCTTGTTCGAACTCGGAGTGCGCTGGAAGGTATCGGGATTACATGTACCTCACTACACGACACGGGGGACATTCCTAGAAGATGGTGTCGTGCAGTTTAAATTTCTATCTATGCTAGCGAAGCACTCGATCCTCGATCCTATCCTCTCCCGTAGGACAGCTGTGCGGTGAGGCTGACTCAATAAACTAACGTTTATATCGCCTTGTTGTCGATTACTTTGCTACGCATAGCATGCCAGATGAAGCAGAAAAAGATGTGTGTTGGCACCAGACTCCATTGCTGCACCGATGATGGCAATACTGCAGCACCCACCACAACCTCTGACGGATGATCGATGAAACGCAGGATATGAAACACTTCAAACCCCCATCGACACAGCATCAAACGCTGGTAACAGTGTGTCTGGTTTCGAGCAGCTTGTAATAATTCTGAGGCGATGTAAGAGACTGAAGGGATCTAGACCTGATGCAGTTTGGCACGTAAAGCTTGGGTGTGCGTGAGGAGGCGAAGTGATGGATGTATGAGAGATTACATATAACGTGTAGATAGTGACATGAGAGGAAGTACACCCATTGGCTCCTGTTCATTTGTGAGGCTGTGAGTGCATGAACGGTACATACACTGCAGAGGACGAAGTGTTTGACGCCTGCCTCTTTGGCTGCATCAATCACTGGGAGACCCATAGCCTCTTCTTGCGTATGCACGGCAGGACCATTATGAAAGACAATCGAAACATTTCTGAAAGCAGATTCGAACTCCCTTCCTTGGAAGTGATCTGCCACAACAATGGAATGTGGCGCAGACCGTAGCTGGAGTGGAAAAGACTCTTGTATGTTCTCGTTAGAACGGGCGATGACTCGGATCGCCGGACGTTCAGGTAGAGAAAGGAACGTTGAAATGAGATGACGACTTGCACGGCCTCTCGATGTCACCAGTAACAGAGGAGCCATGACGGCCGCTGGATGGTACGCTTAATATTTCACACACCGCTACAGCTTGACCCGCTGGATTAAACATACTTAGATGATTTATTTCTGCTCTGTGCACCAAGCATGTTGATCGGATGGTTAAGAGTGGTATCCGAGAAGTCTCTTGTTGCCTCGCATATACAATCTCAATATGAAGAAAGTGAACGCTCGAAAGTGTTCACGATAAGGGTTGAATTGAAACAAACAGTTGGGTTAGGATGTTAACTCCCGACGAATGCACTGATTCCATGACGTAGGTTCCCTGCCAAGCAGCCACCCTAAAACATTCGTATTTCCAGTTAGACCCCTGGATATGAAGTTAGTATTCCACTGCTGAGAAATGACGGTAAGAAAGACTTCCCATCGATCAAAGTAGAATATCATCCTCTCTGTCGCGTCTTGAGCATATTCACCACGCACCACGCCCGCCAGACAATTCTTCTCAGCAAATTCCTTCACAGGGAGCACTATACATTCTACCGGCTTTCCGGTTTCCTCCTGTATAATCTCTGCCACGGCTGTGTAAGGCAAATCTCTCCGACGAGCTCATAGCTTGCGAAATTATGAACCAATGGAGAAGAGATCGCAATTCGAGCTACTTCGGCAAGATCGACTAGATCCACGAATCCTTGTGGGACTGATGGAGAACAACCGAGTGGCAGCACACCGGTTTCAAATACTGAATTCAATGATACGTTTTGCATGTAGTGAGTGGGCTGAAAGGTACTGTGGGACTCCATGAACATTGCTGCGCGAGATGAGTCGACACAGCTGCAAGATAGTGTAGTGCAGTTTGGACTCTGTAAGGTACTCTTCGACCCTATCGCTTCCCATCAGACAGCTGTGCGGTTCTGATTAGTAAACTTACGTTAATTTCGCCTTGTTGTCGATTATCTTGCTGCGCATAGGATGCAAGATGGAGCAGAAGACGATGTGTGGGTTGGTACCATGCTTCATTGCTGCATCGATGACGGCGATGCCCATCAAAGCCTCTGACGGGTGAAAGGCAGGACCGTTGTGAAACACAACTGACACACCATCAAATGCTGGTAATAGGGTGTCTGATTTCAAGTAGTCTGCGATGATGATATTATGAGGTGAGGCAAGGAGCGGGGGGGATGCAGACCCGAGCTTTGCAAGTGAAGCTTGGGAGTGCACGAGGAGGCGAAGTGGAGGGCAGCTGGGAGTAGAGAGTAACGTGCGGATACCTGACGTGAAGTACGACCATTGGCTCCCGTTATGAGGACAGTCATTTGGCAGATGCCTGGTATGTACAAGGAGCCGCTTCTCGAAACTACTCTGGGTAAGCTGTGGGGCCATCAATGGGTGGTTGTAGGCGCGCTCGGACAGTTGACCCGTGCTCTAAGTCGACGTGATACATTCCTTTCCCATCCTGGAAGCACGGATGATACCGCTGTATGTAAGTGAATGTGCCCCGCCATCGGCCATGCGAGCGGGACGTAGATTGGACGAGATGGATGAAGAGGATCGCAAGATCAAGGGTTCGGCGGCCCCAAAGGTTGACTTGCACTTTCCTTCACCTATAGAATCTGGGACCTCAGTAAGACTGGGCCATCAGTTCTTAAGTGTCTTGCCTTATTCAGTAATGGTGTTTCCCTGCACGGTTTCGTGACGAGACGTCAAAGGCTCCATAATCTACGATGCCAGTCGATTACAGCACACGTGAGCTTGAGGGTTCCTGGCACTCTGACCTCATATTGGGGTCCTGCATCAGTACGTGATGATAGCGGTTACTCATCTAAAATTCTTACAAATAGCATCTTAAGAAGTGCCATAAATCCTAAGCATGGCGCAACTGTACAGACGTACTGCAAGAACTAATTATCATGTTAGTGTGGAAAATAAATGGTCTATTACCTGGAGGAAACCAACAATGACGACCATGCCGAAATCTACGGTGCACAAATCCAAAGGAAGACGTAACGCTGCCGTACAAATGCACTGCCAGAACTAATTACCACGTTGGTGTGGAAAATAACCAAACAATTACCTGGAGAAATCAATAGGCCCATTCACACCGAAAATCAACCCTCCCTCTTCCCCCCCGGTTATATTATTGGTTAAATGGGCTTTCATTTGCCGTGGTTCAGCAAACGTTCTGTATTCAGCCTACCTCGAGCACAGCGAAGTACCCTGGCAGTCTCCGAGTCACCTCGAGATGTGGACCGATTGTTGCAAGAACGAAGAAACATGCCCTAGATGTCAACACGTTCATAAATGGACGTGAAAAGATCATCTCTGCAGAGGACGTACGAAGGTACTTCCTCTCCTTGGCTGGAAATCCCTGCCTGTTCCTCATCTTATTCTAGCAGATTTGATGTGAATGGTGAGGCAACTATGTGTGCTTGTCGGTCCTTTACGACGTACCTGCATGACAAGGCCCAACCCTGACCGCTCCTCGACTGGTCGTACATGACCTTAGCAGCTATGTTCACAGAGGAGATGGCATTTATGGTTATGGTAACAACCCCGCGTGACGCGACGTGACACAGCGTCACGGCATGAACTACTTATCCTGTAGCGGCGCTATGGCGCCCGTCCCCGACTCCGCTTGTTTCTTAATGAATTCCTAATGAATGTAAAGAGGACGATCGGAAGGGTGGGGATTGCTTGCAGTTCCTTGTATTTACATAACAATGAAATCACTATGTACAGCCTGTCAAGGTGTTTCCTTGCCGTAATCCATTGCTCACTTCCTTATGCGACATGTCCCGCATTTCAATCTTAACAAGTTGAGTTATCGCTACACAGGTGATCGCATATGTGAGGGACAGGGACTTGGTTCAAGTGGAGGCCTCCAGTTGTAATGCATTGGAGGCATTCTTATTTATTATTGTGGGTGAAAGCATGCCAGCCTCAATCATTGAAACAGCAAACATTGGGATCCTTGGTGTTCAATATTTTTTGTCAGCTTTGGAATGTGGTGTAATGGCATGCTTTCTCTTACCACATAATGTGCTTGGTGCTCTGCTAACCCAATCCAGTTATACAAAAAATGTTGTGTGCCGCTTGCCGCCTTTGCCGCACCCATGATTCGGTTTCGTCATAACACTGTTGGACCCCTGCTTCCGTCGAGGAGGTTCAACTTGTCCTGGTGCTGCAGCTGGTTGGCCTTGACGTTCATGGGTATCTGCAATGAGGTGTTCCTCACGCAGCAAGTCATAAGCGTAAGTAATGGGCTAACAATTCAGCTGGTGGATATAGGAGGCATGAAAGGAACATCATGGAGTCTGGGGAATTGTGTTTCCAGTTCGGCTTGTCGCTCAGGATCAGACATAGCTTCCTCTACGAGGTCATGTAGCTACAGCACGGCATCTGGTAAGAATTTATTGAAAGGAAAGGTCTATCATTTACTGACCTCTAAGAAGTGCCCCAATAAATCTAAGCCTCCCATCCATATGTTCCCTTGTAAATACAGTTGCTCTCTATCCCAGGGTAAATGACTGGCTTCTGAACTCCAGGTTGTCACAGTTGTTGGCAGTGACGCAGGCACGAATGGTACTCCCACCGCTGTTAATGAGGCTGGATGTGGTTCAGTTCCCAAGGAAGGGGATTCTGATGGGCAGGAAGCAATACTATCAAGTGACACACAGCTTGTTTCATGTAAAGGTGGAGGTGGGGTGGGATACAGCAGTGATTGTGATGGGGTTGAAGTAGCAGACTGAGTGGGTAGGTCCAATTGACAACTCTGTTACTCTATGCCAATGTGACAATACTCGCTGTGGCCCTGACATCATAGATGCTTCATTGTGAAGGTGGAGAGTGTTAAGTTCACGGATGTTACCTGGAACTTTGGAGGTTGGAGACTCGGAGGTCAGACTTTGAAGCAATACAAGAGGGTAGGGGCTTGGCTTCAACTTATGGGTTGTGCCACCTACTATCGTTTGGTCCCTAATTTCAGAGATTGGAGATCGGAGGTGGTCCGGGGATTTGGATTCGGAGTTATCACTAATAGTATCTAACTATAGGGATAGTGATGTGAGAAGGCTGGAGGTGGTAACGAGGAAATAAGTCGATATTCGAACTAAAGAACTGGATACAGGATTGGAGGACTATTAATACCTCGTGAACTAATTGTAGCCTAAGAACGTATAACAAGAAGGATATAAGAGGTGTATAGCAAGCGGAGTTCGGAATAGGGTTGGAGGTTCGGATCAAGTGAGGTATAAGTATTCTACTTTGGGTCGTGAGTGAGAATTATACTTTAAGAGGCAAACAACAAGAACTAAAGCGGAACATAATAGTTACTTCAGAGTCGGAGGTCTGAAGGTTCAGAGCTTCAGTGTTAGATCTCAGGGATCTAACAGTATCCCCCCTTTAGGGCCGAGCCCACAAGGCCATGGAGATAACCGTGAGAATATAAAATTGGAGATTTGGAAAATCAGTATAAGAATCAAGGGGGTCAGAAGGACTCAGCAAAAAGTTCCTCTTAGGCCAAACATCACCACACACGCTAGCTCTAACCATGTCCAGGACCCTCACGCCATCATCTGACCTTGCCCGTAGAGTGGCGGAGCTCTGAAAGTAGCTTGAATGGGCCCAGGCTGAAGAGGCCAGGGAAGTAGAGGAGGCCAAGAAGAGGGCCCAGGAGGAGGAACGGAGGAAGGCTGAGGAGGTGGAGAAGGAGCAGAGGGCCGAAGAGGCCCGGAGGAAGTCGGAAGAGGAGAGGAAGAGGCTTGAGGTGGAGGAGCATTGAAGGCAAGTGGCTTTCAACGAGGCTCTTCGGAGAAGGAGGGAAGAGGAGGAGCGCTGGAGGGCCGAGGCAGGCCCAGAGCCTGCGGAGGCTTCGGAGATCGGTCTTAGTGTGAGGACTGGAGGTTCGGAGGCTCGCACACCAGCTCTGAATAAAGGGAAAGCAGCAGACCTTTGGGTCTGCCATAACTGTCAGAGGAGGGCAGTGGAGTGTGAATGGGAGGACGGGGGTAAAGGTGAGTGGCAATCTTGTTAACATGTTTGGACTAATTGTTTTCCAGGGACGTCTTATTGCGCATGTCGGGACTGAAAGGTCCGATGTGTCATCGGAATGGAGTCCACGACCCCACGGAAACGCGGATGTCCAGAGAACGACGGCGGCCACCAGCCGTCCAAAAAGAACAAGGTGGAGGTCGTAGTTTCTGGGCCGAGGAGGTCCGAGGGGACTCTGAGAATGTCGGAGTTCGAGAAGGGGGTCTTAGAGTCCCTGGTTCGCATTGGTGACAAGGTCTGGGACCTCTGGAAAGCAGAGATGAGGAATGGATGGAGGCTAGAGGGGCTATATGGGGCCCTTCTGGACCTCATGTGGAAAGATCTGGATTCGGATGCGGATTTGGATTTGGAGTCGGAGGACTGGGAGGGTGAGCTGAGGGAGTTAGAGGACTGGGAGGGTGAGCTGAGGGAGTTAGAGGACTGGGAGGGTGAGCTGAGGGAGTTGGATGATGAAGTTCTCCAAGATAAGAGGGGTTCGGAGCCTGGGGCGTCGGATGACGCAGAATCGTCGGTGGACATGGAGATTTCAGATAGGGAGGAAGAAACCCTGCAGTAGATAGCTGAACTAAATGTGACTTGTTTTCTTAGGATTGAATGAACTTTAAGAATTAGCAAGCGGTAAAGGTCTGGGTTTGAAAGGATATGCCTGGTGAAAGTCCGAAGTAACTTCCGAAGCATGTCTGAGCTTGGAGGCTGGAAGCCAGGAGGTCTCCTCGTTGGTACCTTCGTACCCAGCCCATTTGACCAAGTACAGCAACTTGCACTTGTGTCGTTTGTCTATCCTAGAGTCCAAGATTTTGGAGATCTCATACTCGGGCTCTCCGTCAATGATGACCAGAAGGTCCGGTGTCGGAGATCGGTTGGGGAACTCATTTGGAGTTGTGGCTTCAAGCATTGAGACATGGAATACTGGGTGGATGGATCACATGCTGTCCAGAAGCCGGAGGGTAAAGGACACGGATCCAACTTGAGCTATAATCTTGAAGGGACCTAAGAACTTCTCTGAAAGCTTCTTCGACGGCCTCATAGTTTGGATGTGGTTGGACCGAACGAAGACCTTATCTCCTACTTGGAAGTTTGGAGGTGGTGTTTGGCGTTGGTCAGCGGAGATGGAGTACCATTTCTGTGCTTCAGAGATGGTCATTCGAAGGTGTTGGTGTAGCTCATCAAGGTCCACAGCGAAGTCTCTTGCTTTGGTGGAAGCGAGGTCTCTCTCCAGATGTATGGAGATGTTGGTAACCCTTGTTGGCAAAGAAGGGTGATATGCCAGTGGTGGCATTCAGAGAGTTGTTGTACGTGAATTCTGTGATTGGAAGAAGATCAGACCAGTTGTCTTGCTGGTAGTTGCAGTAGATTCGGAGGTACTGTTCGAGAGATTGATTCATGTGTTTGGTCTGTCCATCACCTTTGGGGTGGTATCCTGATGTAAAGTGGAGCTTCATGTTGAGAGCCTTTCGGAGGGAATGGAAGAAGGAGGACACGAACTCTGAGCCTCAGTCGGAGGTTACGTGGGACGGAACTCCGTGCTTGGAGAAGACGTGGAGGACAAATAGCTTAGCTAGAATCAGAGCAATGATTGTATCGAAAGTCGGAATGAAGATTGACTGCTTGGAGAGCTGGTCAACAATAACGAGGATGGTGTCATATCCGGAGGAAGGAGGAAGCTTCTCGATGAAATCCATGGAGATAGAATTCCAAGGTCGTTCCGGAATGGGGAGTTGCTTTAACAAGCCATAGGGACGATGTCTCTGTGACTTTGAGTGCATACATGTAGTGTAGGACTTAACATAGGACTTAACGGAAGTTCAGAGCTTGGGCCAGACATAGTCTCGTCGGACCAGTTCCAAAGTTTGGTTTTGTCTGAAGTGTCCAGAGATCGGATGATTGTGCTTGTACTGTAGTACTCGTAGTCGGAGATCATTGCTGTCTGGTACATAAATCCAGTTGTCTAGTAGGAGATGTCCTTTGGGACTGAGGGTCTATCGTCCTACTGGGTTGCTTAGGTGGTCTGCTAAGGTCGGATCGGAGTTGACGGAGGTTCGGATATCGGAGTGGAGTTGGTCGATATCCATGGTGATGGCTGCACAGAGTACAGGGATGCAGAGTGACGTAGCTCAGAGTGACGAGGTAAGCTGTTCGGAGGTGAATACGGGTCGGAGGTTATGCGGATTGATGGTTGCATAATCACTTTTCCCCTCTTTAAGGTAGATGTCCCATCGTCTAGTTAAAGTGTCGGGTTTGGTTCCGAGACATCCAGGGCAGAAGCATATAACCATGTTGAATTGAGACAGGTATTCGGACCATCGGACTTGTCGTCATGTGAGGAGTTTTGTCGTAGAAAATTATTCCAGGTTCTTGTGATCAGTAACAATGTCAATTGGATTTGGAGATCCTTCGAGGTAGTGTCGCCAGACCTTAAATGCTTCGAAGATAGCCATTAGTTCCTTGTCATGGACATTGTAGAGTGGAACGCAATCGGATGTACTTCATTGTCATTCGGAGACATTATTGAGAGGATGGCAGTGAGAGCGTAGTCAGAGGCATCGGTCTTGAGGATGAGGGGAGCTTCGGGTATCCAATGCTGAAGGATCGGAGTGGTGATAAAAGCCTTCTTGAGTGCGTTGAATGATTCTCAGCATTCTTCGGAGAAGATTCACGGAGCACCTTTCTCAGTGAGACGTGTCAGTGGGACTACTAGGTTGGAATAGTTGAAAATGAAACACCTATAGAAATTGGCAAATCCAAGGAAGGACTGGATGTCCTTGACTTTTCTTGGTTCGGGCCAGTCTTGGATGACTTGCACCTTTGCGGTGTCCATTGTGAGTCTGTTCAGAGACATAATGTATCCTAGGTACTCAACGGTGTCCGCGTGGAAAAGGCACTTATCAGCAAGGGCATACAGGTTGTGTTGTCGGAGCCTTCGGAGTACTTCTCGGACATGCTTTCAGTGCTGCTCCGGGTCATTGGAGTAGATGAGGATGTTGTCCAGGTATACTAGAACGCAGACATCCAACATGTCAGCAAAGATGTCATTCATGAAATGTTGAAAAGCAGCGGGTCCGTTGGTAAGTCCGAAAGGCATGACACACCATTCGAACGATCCGTATTGAGTTCAGAATGCGGTTTTCCATTTGTTGCCCTCCTGGATTCGAACAAGGTGATAGGCATGTCGGAGGTCAATTTTAGTATAGATATGGGCCTTGCATGGTGTATCTAGAAGATCAGAGATGCAAGGTAAGGTGTATTGGTCTTTCTTGGTGATTCGGTTGAGGCCTCGGAAGTTGACGCATAGGTGGAGCGAACCATCCTTTTTTTTGACGGAGACTACCGGAGCACCGCACAGAGACTGAGTGGGGTGGATGAAATCCCAGGTTATATGTTCTTCCAGGAATTCACAGAGGGTCTCGAGTTCTTTTTGGGAGAGGGAATAGATCGGACCAAATGGTGGGGTCATTCCTTCTTCCAGTTCAATCTTGAGATCATAAGGCCAATGGGATGCATATTTGTTGGCTTTGGCCTTGCTGAAGACATCCATGTATTCATGGTACTCTTCCGGGATGCTGCTCATGTCGACCAGAGTTTCGTCTGAGTCAAGCTTGTCTGGCCTTGAGACAAGGAGCTGGAATGTTTGTGTGTCTTCCATTCTGGATACGCGGGCAAATGCTGCTGCATTGATCATGGCGATCTTCGGAGCAACAAGTGGAGTCAGAGTTTCAGATGAGATCAAAGCCAGAGCTACTGTCTCTGTAGGTACCAAAGATTCAGCCTGTAACGGAGCATGGAACGAGATACTGCCCAAAGCCCAGTCAATCAACGGATTGAAGCGGGTGAACCAGTTGTGTCCTAGTACTGCTTAACAGCTGGAATCCAACGAAGTGACGTAGAACGTTGCGGAGTGTTGTTCCCTGGAAGGGAAACAGATCAGAAGGTTGACTGCTTGATGGATGATGTTGTTGGTTGTACCGTCGAAGAGTCAGAGCGGGATCGGGGTGATGTCATATGCCTAGAGTTTATGTTCCGAGATGAAGGCGGATTCGAGGACACTGTGTGTCGAACTGGAGTCGACCGGGGTTAAAAACGGAGTGTTCGGAATGAGGTTAGAGGTTAGGCAAAGTGTTAAGGAGTTCGGACTAAAAAGAGCAGATGCGTTGAGTTGGACTAGTGGGGTCACACCTGTAAGGGCAACCCTTGTGCACTGTGGAAGTCACGTTGTCACACAGGCTGACAGAGGGGAAAACCAAAGAGAAAAGTCTGAGGTCCCGCACTGTCGGTGGGCCCGTGTTGTACTATGCTTAACTACGGTCGGGGTCGTTGCTCTGTACGTACTAACCCTGCATGCCGCGGATCTCCTATTTGACCCTGGATGTCGTATGCGAGTCATTTGACCTCCGGAGCCACTCCGAAAGTGGGGGTGGGGCTGAGTTCGGGACTCCGGAATTTCGGAGGCGTGGGAGTGCGGAGCTTCGGAGGTAGGAAACGGGGTGTCCCCTGACATCACCCCCCCTCTAGCGTGCTGCGTCCTCGAAGCACGGGACATGAGGGATTGGAAGGCCATTGAACGAATCCGGCGTGGGGCACCAGGGTGTGTCCGATAGAACTCTCAGAGTTTGTCCGGGGCAGCGACATCTTGCTCCGGAACCCATGAATTTTCCTCATACCCATACCCTTCCCATTTCACAAGGAACTGGAGGCCACCCCTTGTGAATCGGCTGTCTAGGATTCGTTCCACCACATAGTGTTCCTCTCCATCTACTATTTCTGGTGGGGGCGGCAGACGAGCCCTCTGACCTGGGATCGGATCATCCGGAGCTGGAAGTAACTTGACTACATTGAAGACAGGGTGGAGTTGGGACATGGAGGCCAGAAGTCGGAGGCGATATGCATTCCAGCTGACCTTCCGCATTATCGTGAAGGGGCCGAGGTAGCGGTGGGCGAGCTTCTGCGAGGGGCGCGTAGTGCGGATGTCGCTCGCATCTAAGTACACCTTGTCTCCGACTTGGTACTTCGGTGCCGGAATTCGGCGTTGGT
>QFFB01008581.1:0-12132 GCA_003316465.1 Ramaria cf. rubripermanens
CGACCCTGGATGTTGTACGTGAGTTGTTTCACCTCCAGAGCTGCTCCGAAAGCGGAAGTGGGTCGGAGTTCGAAACTCCGAAGTTTCGGAGTTCGAAGCTTCGGAGCTTCGGAGGTGCGGGAGTGCGGAGCTTTGGAGTTGTAGCTCCAGAACTTCGGAGGTGGGAAATGGGGCGTCCCCTGACAACATCCTCCAAACCTCTGATCTCCAAAATTAGGGATCAAACAATAGTGGGTGGTACAATACATAAGTTGAAGCCAAGTCCCTACCCCCCCACCCCCTGTCAGGGTTCACTTGTTTCTTTTCTTTTCTTTTCTTTTCTATTATATTACTGTCATCTCACCACTAGTCTATGATGTCTAACTCCCATTCCCACTCTTTTCCCATTGTGTTTACCATTTAACAAATTACAGTAGAATATCCTTTAATTATGTAATCGGCACACTGATAGTTAGGTTCTATGCCAGCACAGTGATTTCCTTGTCTTGATCTCTGAGGAACTCACTGCGCTAGGTAAAGTAGATAATCTCTTGCACTATCATACATTCACTGAGGAACTCACTGCACTAGTACTACTCTTGCTTTCTAAGTTTTCTATAAATAAACTTCGAAGGTCATCTGTAGTCGCTCACACCAGTTTGCCCTCACACCCCCTTGAAGTCCAACCTCCAGACATCTGATCTCTGAAGTTCTGGGTAACATCCATGAACTTAACAACTATAGGCACCTCTGACTAGGTGCTTCACTGGATCTTACTGGCTGTGAATAGATATCTTTGGAGGTCCATTGAGGTCCTCTATTCAGAGGCTATGTACTGGGGATGTAAATGTATATACATGCAGATAACTGGATGGTACATTAAGTGCTACTTAGACCAAATCTGCAGGAAGGTCTGTCAATGTCATATCTTTGGAGCTTGGCAGACCTCAATGAACTCCAGAGATAGGGGGGTCTAAACACAGTGAATGTGAACCAGTTTGAACCATGTTTGTGATCTTCCGGTGTGATCCTCCCTCAACTGATACAACATATAAAAAGTATATATTTATCTGTAACATCTGTGAACCGATAAAAGTGGTTGCAAAATTCCGGTCCAGTATGCTCAGACCGGGGGTGCGGTTCACTGATCCGAACTGCTGTGAACTCTCCGGATACAGGTTGATTCTCACTGGGGCTTAACATGCTTTCAAATTATCAAAAGATTTCCTCTTTTGTCACTGTTTGTTGCTGTGGGTTATGGTAAACAAACAGTGACTTGTGTACGTCAAAGCCCAGTTATTGCCCTTTTTACTGCGCCGGGGCTGCATCACGTGATCCAAACAGAGGTTTTTTAGAGCAAGTTTGTCTATGTTATGTCTGTGGTCTCTAGCATGTGATGTCTTCTGAGGATTTCTGTAGCCACGAATCCGAACCCCTGATCTCCACCGCTGCAGAAGCCGCCAAGTTCGTAGAACGAGCACGGCACGAGTTTGGGAATAGCTGGAGACATGACGATAAATTCCTAGAGAAATTCTTTCCGGTATGCCCTTCCTGGAAACCCCACATAGAGGCGACGCAAAAACGAACTTACAATGGAAGAACGTCTCGCTGGAAGCAGATTCCGAAGACTCCGAAGGCTGCGTCTACACTCTACACACCACTTCGGATGTTGATGAACGATATCCTGCTCGCTGAAGAAGAGTCTCGTCGACGACCTTCCGCGTCAGACAAAGCCTTAGGACAGGAGATAAAGAATATAAGACAGAGGAAATCGGCTTACTCGCATAATCTCTTATGGGATAAGGTACATGTTAGATGTGTCCTGGCTACTCACTCCAAAAGGAAGAGGATACAGAGCAGTCATTCCCGACCCGGTCATTCTCCAGTTTCTCCGCCGTTGTTTCTCGCTGGTGGTGGTGGTAGAATTATGGGCGTAACGTGGACCTTCATCAGGCCTATCGCCCAAGCAGGAATATCCCCCATCGAAATCATACTCGACTCGGATGACTTCCTGGCTGCCCGTGATCGGCTAGCAGCACACATGAGTCAGTTAATATGCAGCCAAACCCATCGACGATTCGCTTATGGACTCATCGTGACGGAGACCACATGTACAGTTTACATGTTCGATCATTCAGGCGCAGTCGCATCCCCACCATTCAACTACCATCAGCATCCCGCACAATTTTGCGCAATAATATTTGGACTTGGATCGGACCAGGGCGAGCGCCTGGGGTTTGACATGGGTATGTTCCCTGGTGAGGGATGCTTTCTCATTCGTACTCGAGTTAATTGGGGAGAAAATTCGGCAAAGGAAGTGCATTATGCCGTCCGAGAAGGGATATTTCATTACTCGACCTTAGTTGGAAGAGGGACTACCATCTTGCGCACTGTGAGAGCGGATGATCGAGAATCACAATTTGTGGTGAAGGATGCGTGGATACCGCGCGGCGAACTTGCCGGGAGAGAATCGGAAGGTTCGCTGCTTCGACACGCGCAGGCCAAAGGTGTGGTGAATGGCGTAGCACAGCTTGAACACTTCGAGGAAATCACACGCAGCGACGATCCAAACGACTTGGATACTATCCTGCGCAACCGCCAAATAGACCAACCCACCGCAGCGGACTTGAAATTGGAACGTGTTCACACTCGGATTGTTCTGAAGCCGTTTGCGGAGACGATTGATCAATTTGAGACACGCAATGACTTGTTGCTGGCGTTTCATGATGCTGTCCTTGGTGTGTTTCTCCTCACCTTGTTTATTTTTGTTGTCATTCATGCATATTCCAAGCGCATCGACAACTCCATAATGTAGCCGGAATTCTACACCGCGACATCAGTATAGGAAATATTCTTATTAACCCCGGCGGCGCAGAGGGCAATCGCGGGATCCTTATTGACTTTGACCACGCCATTCGAGTTGGGGATACTTCCCCGTACTCAACGAAAATGCAAATTGTAGGTCGTTCTCCCCGTACGTCCTTCTCATTGGTCTGATTGTCCTGGATTTCAGGGTACTTGGCGTTTTATGTCCCGCAACGCTCTTGAGGGTGAGACACCGCATACGTACCTTGACGATCTCGAGTCATTTTATTTTGTCCTATGCTGGATCCTCATGGTCTACACCGGGCCGCACAAAGCCAGAGCTCCACTTCCGGATGATGCGATTGCTTGGGATGCACCCCACGCTTGTATTTGGAAACAAGGTCATTTCGCTTTCGCTCGATTCGACTTCCAAGTGAATCCTTGGTTTGGCCCCTGCTTCCGCGAACTAGCCTCTCGCCTTTTTACTTTCTTCCACATACGTCGTCCAAGTTGTGGGGATCATGCACCTCCCGTTGACCCTAATAGAGATTATGATGAGTATCTGGGCTATATCCGGCAGTGCATCGCCTATTCAGAAACTGAAGATATGGCAGCTACCCAACGTCTTCCCTCTCCATCTGGTGAGGCAGACTGCTCAAGCCTGTCTTCTAACAACCGCTCGGGGAACCGCGGCAGAGAGCAGTCGACTCGTCTTGATGGGTTGACACTGGAGGCGTCTTTTCGCAATGAAAACAAATGGCATAGGGAGTCCGGAAACTCGGATGACAAGATAATATGATGTTTTCCGCCGTATCCTCGTCCACATAAATTTTATGTGATATCTAACTTATGTAGTCAGTATTCGCAAAAAAGATAGCTAGCGTATGTCGAGTCTGATTGCAATAAGCATAGGTATGGTGTATCCCCCGTTAACCCTCGCCTGGTTAATTTTTGACCCTTTTACTATCTCTTTGCGAATCCTTTGGCACGTTATTTTGTGGAATCCTGCTCATCTCCTCTGAAGATCTGTCCAAGCCCTCCCCGC
The DNA here is from genome assembly GCA_003316465.1 of Ramaria cf. rubripermanens. Taxonomy (NCBI): domain Eukaryota; kingdom Fungi; phylum Basidiomycota; class Agaricomycetes; order Gomphales; family Gomphaceae; genus Ramaria; species Ramaria cf. rubripermanens. Next base: position 3,830 of record QFFB01008581.1, read on the forward strand.
AATCATTGTTCTCGTTGCCATATGTTCTTTTCCGTGCCCTTTCTTTCATGTCTTGTATAACCTCCTCAAAATAGTCCAGGAACTCAGTGAAATCCTGCTCCGGGGTGAAGGGCTCCAGCACCCTAAGGGTCAGATCGAGGTTGTACCGCTTGTGGATAAAATTCCAAAGTTTGTCCGCTAGTGGTTGCAGAGGCTTGAAAAAGTTCTGCACCGGAGTCCTGAACGCCGAGCCGTCTACATGGCCCATCTTCACATGTGCGACGTTACGATATAAGTTATCCATCCATAACGCCAGATCACGGGGTAGATCAGAGTCTGCCAGTCGCCGCGTGCCTAGACCTGTATGGCCCCCGATAATGAAAAGTAGCACATAGTATACCGACTCCATATCGTCACAATAGGTTGTGGCGTCTCGATTTAAGGCATTAAGCGGCATGAAAATGTGAGAACCCTGAATCAGAACATGATCAAGAAAATCCGCTCAACGTTACTGGCAGTAAATAGTGTACTAACCGGTGTTATGTCTGACCGCGGGAGGATATCAGGTCCGTCCATGAATGCTGCGTGTGAGAAATCTAAAAGAAACCCTCGTGGTTGTTCGCTAGTTCCTCGGTGAATGTAGATATTCCAGGGGGTAATGTCCCGATGCATCATCCTGCATTCCACAAATAGTATTTTCAACTCTGCTACCATGGTCAACGATAACTCCGTCTCATGATTATGGCTCATACCTTGAACTACGTCGCGCAGTGCAGATACAAGTTCCCATATGCTATTGAATTTCTCCAGAGGTACGCACTCGCCCCCATTACATCTCCAGACAGAGCGACCATGGTCCACGGTGTTTGTTACTCCCACAAGTCGCCGATTATTATACACGCTGTCTATATATCGCCGCCAGGCAGGAAGCCTGGGCAATGTAACCGAGGTGAGTACAGGGTCAAACGAGACCCATTCCACAGGGCTGAGCAGACGATTTTTCGAGCGGACCTCTTCAACTGCCGTTCTGATCACTTGAGCGGATGCCCAATTGTCAGACCATGTGTCGTGGACTAGATATATGTATTCCTCGGAGTCATCCGACCTACGGGCTATCCAACAGGTCGACCCATGGCTTCGAATGTTGTACGGCTGGTTTATGGGTGGGGCAACTGTATCGAGCATCAGTCCATTTGGCCTGGTCTCGATACGCAGCACATCATTGGCCTGAAACTGTACAGTGGTGTCAAATCCAAGTTCTTCATCATTCCACGAGACAATTGTAGCAATGATTTGGCAGAAACGCGCCGCTTCGGCGTGGTAATCGAGAGCTTCAGAAAAGACGACACCAGCACGGTCCCATAGAAAGAATTCGACCGTGGATTCTGTGAATAGCAGCGACGGGACAAACCTCCGGTGAGGTTGTGCGGCGAAGACCTCGCGCACATATGATGCTAGCTGAAACATGGCTTGGCTGCCTGCGGATTTTCGAGTCCTCTCTGTTTTGATCTCAATAGGAATGACGCACCACCGCCAGTCTACTGGGGATCCTTGATCTATTGCTTCTCTATCCTCTGCGCTCAAAATTCTCCTTTCATTTGCGGCCGGTGTTTTTGGGGGAGGAATTCCGCGGGCATCCTGGAAGGCGGGGGTTCCTTTCCCCCACAGAAATATATCGGGTTTCAATGACTTTCCGCCGAATGTTGGAATGGGGTTTTGTTGGCGGTCAATTGCAACACGGCGGTCAGAAAGCCCTTTATGCGAAATGATCGCATTGATGATGGGGACCAGAGCTTCGGTAATTTCGTTCTCCTGGATGCTAGGTTGTTCTCGATGCACCGGCGGTACTGGGATGTTTTTCCAACCTTTTGTCAGGTTTTTACCCCGCACTCCCTTTGCAATCTTCGCGGACGGCCTATCTGTGTCTCCATAGAATTCCGCAAGGCTCTGGAGGTTGTCGCTGTTTGGTGCGCGTTCACCATTCTGTTTTGGAAAGGGAAAGAACGCATCCAAGAGTTTCGGATTGGGCCCATCGTATGATCCCTTGAGCTCAATGCGCAAAGCATCTTGAATCGTCTTGGCCTGAGCTCCTACAAATATACCAGGCCTACCACCTGTAACGGAAATGTATGTGCTAGTAGTCTTCAATGTACTCGTCACCCTCGCAGAAGTACCAGTAGATACTTCAGGTTTCGGATCTCTATATGCAGTGAGAGGCCTATATGTTCAAACGAGTAATAGACAATGAGTACCACTAAATTTAATGAAATACTCCAACAAACCCATGATTGTCGTCAACAGAAGCATTAATGCCTCCAGGAACTTCAGGCGTCCCTTGATTCTCAGGGATATGAGAGTGGATTTCGTGATCCATCACCGTAGAGTTTGATGTGTGATGTTCTCTTTTCGACATCAAGGCGGTCGGGCTCACCAAGTCTAATTCAGCAGTAGCACTCTCTATGTAGCAGGGCGTCCAATATTTGACAACGATGGAATTCTCAGATGGGGGAGAGTATGAAGTATGAAGGAGAGGGACGTTCAAACCCACTTAAGTATCCACCCAATATGACAAACCATCTGAACGCCTGACGAAACAACAAAAAATAACAACGCGACTGACAGTTCGGCATGTTGCGGCAAGAACTATGTAATTGTCTTCCGCTTTGGCTTCGATTGCTTGTTGTTTATTTCGGAAGAAATCAGACAAGGCCAGATTTGGCGGTCTTAATAGCAGCCGACGTAGCATCCGTCAACGCCGACAAAGTATCTCGGTTAATAAGTCGCCGGGATCAAGATATTGCTAACTTTATAACGCTCTTCTTGTATTCCGTATACCATTGGGATCCCTCTTGTTCTCCAAACACCAGGGCAAAGCCTACCCCACGAAGTCAGCCGAGTTGGGAAGAGCGCGGCTGGCCCACCCCCCAAAAAGACAATGCTGAAGAAGTCTAAGGTCAGTTCTCAAGGCATTCACGCTGTTTATTCGGATCGATCGGCGACTCTGATAAGGCGACATGTCGGATCAGGAAAAACAAGGATGAATTATTGTAGACGACAATGTGTTGTTGGATAACAAGGGCTACATCTCCTATGCAAGCAAGGTGCATCTTTGCACTGCAGGAAGAATTGGCCCTAGAAATCAGGACAAATTGAAGTTTTTTATCAGTTCAAACATCAGTAAAAAAACAGAAATGCCTGAAAGCCCAAGGCTATTTCCATAGACTTCATCAGTCCAGATATCTGCCTCCCAAGTGCTCCAAGCTAGAGGAGGCTAGAGGTGCATTAGCACAGGCTTCATAGTGCATTCTGGACTCCATGGCCATGCTGACCTGCTCTGTAGTCTATGCTGATGGCTATGTCAGCCATGCAGCACTATACAGGTATGTCTGCACAGCTCTCACAGTTTGAAGTCTGAATTGCATTATACTAATATAACTTACCATTCTCATGGGCCAGTATTCCTGATGGTCTCACCCCAGATGTTATATACTGGCAAGGCATAGTGAACATACACATTGGTAGGACAACCATTGTAGCAGCTGCAGTGTGTGAAACTTAGACAGATTCACATCATCATGGTGTCACATAAACATTTGTTCAGCTGCTTTGTTGGAAAATGCCAAACAATGTATTACCAAATGTCACCTGTCTCCCACTACAGTGATTCATTGGTTCAATCTCTTAGGGCCTCATATGTTGTGTTTTTAGCCCTGTTTGCAATACTCTTGTCACCTTTGCTATGTGGTCCTCATCACTTGTCGCTATGGCCCTGACTGCTCATCAACATCTATCACCTTGACCTCATCTATATGGTTATGACTGCTTGCCTCTAGCCTCATCAGCTCTCTCATTGACTTAGGTAGCTTGTGTTAAGTTCACAGATATTATCTGGAACTTTGGAGATCAGATGTCCAGATGTCAGACTTTGAAGGAGTGTGAGGGGGATAGGAATTAGGCTTCAACTTATGTGTCGCACCATCCACTATCATTTGATCTCTAATTTCAGAGATTGGAGGTTTAGAGGTTGTCCAGATGTTCAGACTTTGGAGGGATCACTGAGTAGTATATAACTATGGAGGTAGTAATACAAGAAGGCAAGAAGGTGATAACAGGGAAATAAGTTGATATTTGAAGTAAAGAGCTAATACAAGATTGGTGGACTATTAATATGCTATATCCTAATTGTATCCCAAGAGTATGGAACAAGAAAGATATAAAAGTAGGACAAGAGGGATATAAGAGTTGTATAACAAGGAGAGTTCAGAGTTCCAGAGGTCTGGAGCTTCAGCATTAGATCTCAGGGATCTAACAGCTTATTAAAGTGTCTTTGTGTCTATCATATGTCTGACTCACTGGTGCTTACATCTATGGCTGATCAAAGCATTGGCACTAACAGGGATTCATACCCATGTGCACTAGGTGCAAGTCACTGTTTGTTTACCATAACCCATGGCAACAAATAGTGAAAATAGAGAAAATATTTTGATAATTTGAAAGCATGGCAAACAGTGAAGATCCTCATTCTTTTATTACAATTTGTGACATATACAAAGTATGAATAAACCCAGTTAAAAATTTTGATAATAAACAGCCCTGATAAATCTGGACAAAACATGTTTTATTCATTGTATAACAATCAAGTGGAAATCAAGAAATAAACAAATGTATGTATATAATATCCTTGTGAGGGAAATCATGAAATTTTTGTCATATTATTAGCATAAGGTAAGGGGACAAATCTTGAATACAAAGGATATAATGTCAGAAAAACCTAGTGCAAGGAAGTAAGTCAAGATCCTGTCAATAATACAATAACCCTGAGTGACAAACATAAAAAGTTTGAAGATTTCAATAAACATGAAAGGGTGATAGGATTTTCCAAAATTTCAAAATTGTTATAAATATAGGATTATCTATCTTTTGTTATCTTTTGTCACGCTCATGTCACCTAGCATCGCCGGTGACATGATCCGGTCTCCGCCCCTTTCTGACAATGTATAAGTAGCTAGACCATTAGTTAGTCCAATCTCATATGGTTTTAGCCCATCCCTCATGATGAGGCCAGTTATGCGCTCGAGTTAATGCGCATTGAGTTTCTCTGTCTGCGAGCCTTCTATTTCCTCTTCTTATATTTTAACAAAAATAACGTACTTGAGCTTATCATGATAATTGCAGAAGTATGGATATTGTTTCATTACACAGCAAAAGTAAGTCAAGATCCTGTCAATAATACAATAATCCTGAGTGACAAACATAAAAAGTTTGAAGATTTCAATAAATATAAAAGGGTGATAGGATTTTCCAAAATTTCAAAATAATATACTTAAGCTTATTATGATAATTGCAGAAGTATGGATATTGTTTCATTACATAGCAAATAGTAAAGTAATTCTATATTTATGGCACAAGGATATGATGAAATAAAAAGTTATTTATAAATAACTCATCTTGGGAAGTTGTTAAATACTGAAGTCTTTTACATATGTTTATCTTGAGGGTGTTAGATCCCTGAGATCTAACACCGAAGCTCCGAACCTTCGGACCTCCGAACTCCGAAGTAACTATTATGTTCCGTTTTAGTTCTTGTTGTTTGCCTATTAAAGTATAATTTCATTGACGACCCAAGTAGGATACTTGTACCTCTCTCGATCCGAACCTCCGACCCTATTCCGAACTCCACTTGTTATACGCCTCTTATATCCTTCTTGTTATACGTTCTTAGGATACAATTAGCTTACGAGGTATTAATAGTCCTCCAAACTTGTATCCAGTTCTTTAGTTCGAATATCAACTTATTCCCTCGTTACTACCTCCAGTCTTCTCACATTCCTCTCTATAGTTAGATACTATTATTTGATACCTCCAAGTCCGAGCCTCTAGTCAGCCTCCAAACCTCCGAACCTCCGATCTCCGAAATTAGGGATCAAACGATAGTGGGTGGCGCAACCCATAAGTTGAAGCCAAGTCCCTACCCCCCTCGCATACCTTGGAAATCCGACCTCCGAGTCTCCGATCTCCGAAGTTCCGGGTAACGTCCGTGAACTTAACAGAGGGCTTAGAGATAAAGAGTAATCTAGTTTTAAAATTAGTATACTTGGTATATTGTGATATAATGGTTTGAACTACACAGTGGAGATTTGCACTCTGAGCTAGAGATTTGAGTGTCATGCTAGATATTTGCACTCCAAGGTGCAGATTTGCACTCCATGCTGTACATTTGACCTCCTGTGAGGGGAACCTCTGTTTTCCTTGCAAAGTCCTTGCACCCTATGTTCCACTCAATGCAAACATTCCCACACCCTGCCAAAGTCCTGTGAAGTGCATGCCACGCATATGCAGCCCTGCCAAAGTGGATGCAAGGGGAGTGCCTGCAAAGTCCTGTGAAGTCCTGCAAAGTCTTGCAAAGTCTTGCAAAGCCCTTGTGAAGTCCTTGCCCCCTATGTTCCACTCAATGCAAACATTCCCAGGACCTGCCAAAGTCATGTGAAGTGCATGCAAAGGGTATGCAGCCCTGCCAAAGTCAATCCTACCAAACACCACTTCAGCAACAGGCCTCTTGTCCCAGAGCTTTGCAGGTCTTTCTCCTAGCAGCTTCCAAACACCTCCTTTGCCCTGTCTGTATTTCAGCACCTCTGTTGCTTATGTGATTTGGGCTTTGGAGATGCAGAGTTATGATGCCTGAAGTATGTATATAGTTGTTAGCTAGTGGGCAAAGGGATCCTCAGAGTTTTCTCTTAGGATTCCCCTTTGCCAGGTATGCTCTTGCATTGTATCTAGTTGTATATGACTTAGGATTTCCCCTTCGCCAATGCACCACTTGAGTGTAGAGCGTCTGCTTAGATTGCCCTCACACCTCGATGCTGGAGATTTTCACTTCATGGTGGAGATTTGCACTGTGTCCATCTGTTACAATCCATTCCCTTGTGGATCTCCAGTATCCTTATCTGGCAATTAACCCCATTCCACGCCCAAAACCCAAGTCTGACCTTATCTAAGCCCTCTCTGAAGTATGCCAATCCTGAGCCCAGCCCTTGTCTACTATATCCCTCTTCCCTAAATTCCATTCTTACCCTTCCCTGAACCTCATCCAATCCCTTATTTTAGTGATGTCCAACCCTATCCCTTATTATTCATATATAAGCCTTATTGTATGACCTTGCTCTTAAGTCAGAAATCAACTTAGATATCCCCTTGCTCCCTTAATAGTTTCTAATAAGCTTCTATCTGTTCATTTACCCTCCTCTTGTCCAACCCTCACTCTGAAATATAGGGCACGCACTCTAGTGGATATCATAGCACATAAGGTGAAGCCAAGCTCTTACCATTGCAATCCTCAATCTGAGCTTGCCCCAAGGTCATGTATCAAGGCCTTGGTCTTAACATCATCCACACTGTGTGTAAGATCCTAATGCTAGAAGACCCTGCACTAAAAGGGGTGCCTGTTCTTGTTGGTTACAGAAGAATTTGTGCTCCATCCAGGAGATTTGGACCTCACATGGTAGGTTTGAGCTCCACACTGGATATTTGCACTCAAGTGGGAGGTGTTATATCCTGATCTAGCTTGGAACTTAGCATCACTTGGAAATTTAGATCACTGTACTTTGGGCCTCCAGCCACAGCATACCTTGCCAGCCACAGCATACCTTGGGCTCTATTGGACAATTGATATATTCTATTATTACTCTTCAAATTATTCTCAGCTCAATCCTACCTGTCCTGTACCATGTGACCTTTTGGTGACCTATCTCTGATCCCAAAACCTCTCCTCATATATAAACCTACTCTGCACAAGTATAATATCCAGGTTGGAAATCAACAAAGTATCTATACTACCTAAGTCACAGGTCCTACTCATATTTAGCCTTAGTCAGCCCCAGGCCCTCTAGGGATCCAGTGGAGGTGGGTTAGAGGGACTTGGCTTCAACTTGTAGTGTTGCACCCATGAGGCTGTTTTTCCTTCTATTTATTAGATGATAAAGCCCAAGGCATGCCGAGGTGAGAGCCCTGAAGTAGAGTAATCCAGATTTCCAAGTGATGTGGGTTCTGAGGTGGAGCAGGGATATAACTCCTCCAGTGTGCAGTGCAAATCTCCAGCATTGAGTGCAAAGCTCCAGCATGGAGTGCTAAGCTCCAGCATGGAGTGCTAAGCTCCAGCATGGAGTGCTAAGTTCCAGCATCAAATGCCAATCTCCACCATTGACCACCAATCTCCAGCGTTGAGCCTGATCTGCCATCCTCTGGTGAGGAACTAAGTTAGCCCCAGCAACTTCCCTGTGTTCATCCCTAAACTCCAAACAATTTCAGACATGACAAAGTGGAGCCAC